>UFQX01001009.1:38599-129902 GCA_900497675.1 Arapaima gigas
GTTGGGTGTATTTTATTGCTCTACTATACAGATGGATGAATGCAGGGAGATTAGTATCTAACACTGTAAGTAACCCTGGACAAAGGTGTCAGATAAATAAGCCCACTAGTTAGTTATTGGTGCACATTACCTTTGAGGAGCGTCTGCTAAATGAAAAATGTAAAGGTGGACTATATGGAGGAAGTGTGAAATTTCAGTTTTTCTGAGCAGCGCATCTCCTCTCAGGTTTCCCATTCCTCCGATGGGAGCCTATGACGGGAAATTTGAACTTTATCTTTTTGTTCCCAAAGCAAAGAAGATCCTGGAGCAGCTTATAGGTGGGCCCCTTGAATAAGTCATGCCTCCTGTGGCGAGACGCAGCCCCTGGGCGCTTGTCGAGAGCCCCTGAGGGCTACGTCATCGCCGGTCACCCGAGCTGAGAGACACGCAATCCCCCCAGCAGCTCCAGGCACCGAATAGAGTCACTCGAGTGTCCGTCATAATTAATGCAAACCTGCGGCCGCCCTCAAACTAGAGGCCCTCATCAGACCCCCGAGGCATCCCCCGGGAGGGTTAGGATTACTGGGACAGCTGGGGCATGAGGTGAAAACAAAGAGAGAGAGAGAGACAGAACTGCTGCCTCTGCACATTTGAATCACCGCCAATGAACTTCATGCACCTTTTTCATTATACAGAGTTATCTAATATACACATTTCCAGCTCATCTAAACAACATGTTTTCGAAAAGTAGAATTTTCTCCTAAGATGTATTCATTATAGTACAAAAAAAAGTCACATATTCTTGGAAATAAAAAATACTGGGTGTATAATTTAAAAAAAAAAAGCTTTTATGCATTAACCTGGATCGCTCCAGTGAAACAGCAGTAGAAATGGGTCAGTTCCTGTAAGAAGCGTAGTATTGTAAACAGCTTTGGAGAACAGTGTCAGCCAAATAAGTAAAGGAGAAACGCTGAGGTTTTAGAATCGCAGCTCCAGTAACATGAGTATAATGAGTTAATAAGATGGGTAAGATTCAGGAGATGAGGAGGCACCTACTGCTACATCCACTTAACCTGCAACAGCAGGAACGCTTTTGAATAGTACTCGAGCGCCGCTGTGACACAGCTCAGGACGTCAGGCAAAATATTCCAGTTAAATTATGGAATGGAGCCTGCAGCGGTTCTTTGAGAAGAAATGGGAGGGGATTGGAAGGGTATTTATTATGGCTGAGCTGCTTCTTACCACACAAGTGTGCCCAGAAGTCCACATCTGGGGCCTGTTTCCCGAAATCACTGCAGCACTGAGGAGTTTCACTGAGTTTGTTCAGAAATGCAGTCATCGTAGAGCAGTTTTTCTACTAGGATCTCTGACCATTCAACAACACGGACACTGCGAATCCCAGTATTCAACTGATACTGTAAATGAGGCAAAAAAGCCAAAAAAATACATCTTGCAGTTTTTTTTTTTGCCAGTTCTTTTAATAAAATTCCAGTTACATATGAAGCCTTCAGGGTTTTGCAGTCTATTTCACTGAAGGAGTTGGGGGGGGCAGAAGCCAAGGCAGTTTGACAGTGAGGTCATTCCTTCCTCCAACAAGGGCACTTAAGATAATGCAATTAAAAATTTAGATGTGACACCTTGATCCAAAGTCATAAAAAAAAAAAAAAAACGCCGCAAAAAGTGGATTCCTGCTGCTCCGAGTAAACGTGAAATTACCTCTTCAAGCAGCACGCAAGGGCAACACGTCATGTGCTGTTTAAGACCCCCGCTTTCGATCTTGACGGCTTCAGGTTCAAATCGCACCTGTTGCTGTATTATGCTTGGGGGGGAGTGGTGCTTCTGTTGGAAAAAGGGTGGAGATTGTTCGGCTGTGCAAACGCATGACTTGTACCGTAAGCAGGTGAGTGTAAGTCGATTTGGAGAAAAGAATGAGTTAAAATGGATAGAACACTACTGTTCATTGCATAACATCCAAAAACAATAAGGCAATATGAGCTGTAATGAATATTTAATGATCTATTTGTTATCATTAACCGTTTTGGTCTAGTCACGTTGGTCAGGAGCCTATCCTGGAATCACTGGGCACTTGGCTATGAAACTTCCCCTGGATGGGACCCCCATCCATCACGGTAAATGGTCAATAACGCTAATATTATTTCACCTTTAAATTGTTTTTCATTCATTTAGATTGTACGAGCGCTGTGATTTATCTGGGCGTGACAACTTGATGTATTTCTAACATCCGTCACGTAAATAAACTCAGGTCAGGTAGTGGCTGTTTTCGTGTTTGTCCGACACGTCAAACCGTTTGATATGAAATATGTATCCAGAGATTAAAAACCGAGGCGCTTCGTGGACCGTACTTTTCCACTCTGGAGACAGAGGGATTTAGCGTGAACACGGACAGCGCGCAACATCACCCCATTGGGTCAGTGTGTCGAGCCTTGAAGGAAAATCCAGTCCAAACAGAGTGAGCAGAGACGAGGGTTTAGCGCTAAATCTCAGATGCTCAAGAAGCTCAGGTGCTTATCTGCAAACCAGCCGCACTCCCGGCCAGAGACCGCCGTTTCTCTAGGCAACCACAGAATCCCTGCCGGCGGGATCTATAAAGGACGCGTATTTGTTTTGGCTGGGTATATATGATGTTTTTTTCGTTCCTGTGCTCCATATTTTTCCTTATGGCTTCCAGTAACTGTCCACCTACGTATTACCTCAGCCTTTTCGCCACATTCCAGAGACCTGCATTTCTTTGCGTCTCGCCAAGCGTTCGCATAAAAGTCGCGCAAACCCACGGGGAGGCCGCAAAAGTTTTTTGCCGCGCTTTGTCACGTGGAGCTGAATAGTCTCCCCTTACCCAAAGGCAGCGCATCTTACGGTAAGTAATGAAAAATAAAGAAAAGGCGTTTACGGGCACCCTCACGTCACAGGAGCACGCCTGCTCCCGGCGACCTTTGAACCGTGAAGGTATCGGTTATTGCAGCACGTCGAAGTCCAGCTGCAGCCGAAACACGTCGCCGCCCGTCCTGTGCCCGTCCTGCGTTGCCACGGCAACCCAGGCCTTGTTAGCAAATGCTGGCGGTTGTTTGCATATGGCTAGAATTGAGATGCTCCAGATGAATCGATAAACCGTGTTATTAGCGTTTGTACGCTGGGGGATAAAGGATAAAAAGGAGCCCCGACAGTCAGGGATCGCCTGCAATCGGCGCCTTTTTTAATTAAAACCGACCGGGGTGAAATGCTCGGGCACCTCTGCACCCCTCCCGCTGTGGTGTGGGGGGCCAGTGCAGGCATTCCCTCCCAGTCTCCACGCCAAGGAAGCAGACCCTCCTCACGTGCAGAATAAAGCCCCTTATTGAAGGTGTGACCGCGATGCGTCTAATGAGGCGAGGCTGTATGTAGGACAGAACCACGTTCATGACTTGGACAGACCGGTTGCGTGGTGAGCATCCTGAATGTCCCGCATGGGTCAACCACAGGGCACAGGTGGGGCCTGGGGAACATAATCTTGCCAGGACACCCGACCGTGGCGCCCGTATCAAGTGACGTTAGGAGGCACAGTCATCTGTTCTCTTTTGCCGCTTCACTTGTGAGCATTAGTGTAAATAAAACATATACACTAAACTCCCTACACAGCAGAAGAATCATCTGGACTGACACTTCTCATCTAGAGCTATGAAAGTCCCAGACTGCACCGTGTCCACAGTTCAGATTGGACTCCACACAGTAGCACCGACTGGAGAAGAACAGATACTTGGTTTCGTTCTAATTGTAAAATATTGTTAAGAAATACAAGTTTTTGTGATTCTTACTTTGAAATGCAGTGTAAGCTGCATGATAGTGTCACTGGCTGCATTTTAAGGGACCCAACAAGAATCTTGAAATGGTTCTGCAGTACGAATCTTGAAGTAGGTCTTAATGTCTGAGGGGTTTTGTCTTTGTTTTAATGTGTTTCTAAATGTCTTTAATGTGCAAATTCCATCTGGATTAAAGTTCTTCTCATCTATCTATCTATCTATCGTGTTGTTTCAATTCTCCATTCAAGTTTGAACTGAGGAGCTGTATCATTTTTTCAAAGCGTCCAAAAAAATCTGTTTCATATAACGCCCTTGTATGTTTATATATTTATTCATCCTTCACAGTCTTTGCTGCCACTGGATGCTCCAGTGATAAAGTTAGTTTTTGAGATGGCACTTCCAGCAACATCCCAGGCCCTGCAGAAGCGTTACACAGGGATCCATGGGTCACGTTGGTCCAGTTGAACTGCTGTTCTCTCCTCGTAGCTGCTTCACTGGGCAAAATCTCCCCGGGAAGCCCAGCACCGGGACGAATCGTCGCATATCTTCTTCCAGCCATCGCTTCATGTACTGCGTGTTGTTTCGCAGAGTTGGCTGTCAGATTGTCCTCTTCACATTCGCATTCTTTTCCCATGACATCTCTCATATGATAAATCGCCACTTTTTTTGCTTGAATTTGCACTGCTGAGGATGCTTTGCTGATAGCACAGTATGGGTTGTTGCTGGTGTTGAGCCCAGTGTTCTTTGGCTCATTATGGGTTGTCCCTCCACCCATAGTGCTGTCTGCTCAGCTGTTGCTGGCGCTAAGGAGACAGCCTTACATTACATCGAGACCCGGGTCTGACTGTGCCAGAATACAGATGCTGACCTTGCTGCCCACTGAAAGGCGAGAGGAGAGATGCTGAAGCAGTGTTCCAGGGAGCAGCCGGTGCAGGTACAGCCGCATCCTCTCCTGTCTTGTTTCCTTTCATCTGACACTGTGATGTTCCACACCAAACCCCTCAGGATCAGAATTCACCAGCTGCCTTGTTCAGTAAGTATTTAAGAAACCACGGGTAAAGGCACTATTTTTTGTACAATTGTGAGTAAAGGTAATGAAATATTAATACACTCTTTTACTTAGCTGAGAGAAGATGCTTGGGATTCTACAGCCCCTTAAAGAATATTGTCTTCCTCCCCCAAATATATATATATATATATATATATTTTTTTTTTTTTAATTTTATGCAATCTTTTCATATTTGGGTCCCTGGAATAACTACCACCATTTTTCCCCCTGGCAACAGCCCTTGCTGAAGCTTACCTCAAGCCTTGTATAAACCTTCACCTAAAGGTATAAGTGTGTATACTAGTGGTTAGCAAGAGAGTAACACCAGCACGTTCTCCTGGTTACCACGCCTGCCTGATACATGCACCCAGATATAGTATAACATCTAGTTGTCACGGCTCTTGGTTTTCCTGTTTAAGCTCCCATTTCACAGTGAAAAGATGCTGACTTACATGGAGAGAGAAAGAGATCAACCAGAGGCTAAGGTTCTGAAGTCCAAGCGTCAACCGCATTTGTATTTTGCTTTTTCCCTGTACCACATTCCACACTTGTGGTCTCGCAAACAAATCTTGCTGTTGATATCAACAAGCCAACAAGTCATCAACAAGAATCATCTTTTGAGAAGAATTGGGTAAGTGTCACATTAAAGGCGTCAGTGACCAGGCAAAGCATAAGACTGTTTGGATTTGCTACTTTCTTTTTTCTCTTTCCCATATTTACAAAAATAAGTTCACTAGCAGAACAGAGCAAAACAGAACAGATCAAAAATGTGATTTAAGTGACTTTGACCGTGACATGGTTGTTGGTTCCAGACAGGGTGATCTGAGTATTTCAGAAACTACTGCTCTCCTGGGATTTTCACTTGCAACAGTCTCCAGAGTCGACACAGAATGGTCCAAAAAACGAAAAACATCCAGTGAGCGGCAGTTCTGTGGGTGGAAATGCTGTGGTGATGAGAGAGGTCGGAGGAGAATGACTGGATCAAGCTGGCAGGAAGGCTACAGTAACACAAGTAAGCAATCTTTACAACAATGGTGGGCAGAAAAACATCTCTGAATGCAAGACATGTTGGACCTTGAGTCAGATGGGTTACGACAGCAGAAGACCACATCAGGTTGCACTCCTGTCAGCCAAGAACAGGAAGCTGAGGCTACAGTGGGCACTAGATCACCAAACTTGGAATTGGTTTCTGCTGTGATGTACAGATGTTAGGGTCAGAATTTGATGAAGACAGCATGAAGTCATGGACCCAACCTCCTTTGTGTCATTAGTTCAGGCTGGTAGTTGTGGGATAAATGTGTGAGAAATGTTTTCTTGGTGCACATTGGGCCTCTAATACCAATTGGCCAGTGTTTGAAAATTGGCCACGTTTTACCCATCTTCTAATGGCTACTTCCAACAAGACAATGCACCTTCTCAAAAAGGATGTCATTTCAAACTGTTTCCATGAACATCATAATGAATTCAGGAAATTTCAAAGGCCTCCCCAGTCACCAGATCAGAATCCAATAGAGCACCTTTGGGATGTGGGAGAATGGCAGATTGGCAGTAGGAATGTGCAGCTGACAGATGTGTAGCAGCTACAGGACACAATCATGACAACATGGGCCAGAATCTCTACAGAATGTTTGCAGCACCTCATTGAATCCACAAAGAATTCACTGTTCCGAGAACAAAGGAGGTCCTAGTAGAATATTATTTCTACTAAAGTGGCCGATGAGTGTATGCATCATAGTCAATCCCACTGAATAACAGATGATACGTCATGAACCTGTAACAACAATCTAGAATTCCATCTTAAGCTGCAAAACTTGAACATTTTTTTCAGATGTTTCATGCCATCAGGCTGAAATGTACTTTTCAGCTGTGCTCCAGGTTTCAGATTTTCTGCTCACCCCCTGTCACATGGACACTATTTGAGCATAAAATTTTATAGTCTCTCTTGACCAAACCTTTTGTAAGGTAAGAGTGGAGAGTAACTTGTGTTTGTCTTGGGCAGAGATAGCAGACTATAAACACCCTGCTTCAGTAAGGTGAAGGTGAGGGAACCCCCAGAGCTGCAACCTCATAAAGCAAAGGGCCAGCTGAAGCATTACAACTCCATTTGTGGACACTTAACCCCACTGACAGTGGGTTTCCCAAGATTAATATTTCCACTGTCACGATTTTGAAAGTTTTTTTTCGTGTCGAGGGGTTTGGTTTGGTTGTTAGTTGTGCCGTTAAGCTCCAGTATTTGTTGTTAAGGGTTATTGTGAACGCTCCGAGGAGAACTAACAGTCATCTTTGTTTATCTGTTGCCGCAGAGAAGAGTGCACGCGTATAATAAGACTTTTCCTACGCAGCAATGACCCCCAGTAGTGTTACGTGGCCCAGTTTCCGATCCTGTTTCTGACATGCTTGTTTTACCATGTAGTAACAGTATACTAGAGTGTTTGGTGCCTCAGTGTGGCGTGTGCCAAAGGTATTATGTAATGTCCCGTTACACAAAAATCTGATACATTAAACTCACTAGAGAAGATCGTTTTTAAGTAATGGATTCACAACAAATCTGTTCCCTCCCTGCACTGTGGGAGGGAAAAATAATATTACGGGTATCCCTTAACATACAGTACTGTGCAAAAGTCTTGGGCATGCAACTTCAATGTGTGTTGAGAAGTACAGGTAGATTCTTATCTACCCTCAGGGAGGTTTCTGGTTGGTCCCAGATTCATTGTGCAGCCCGAGAATGACCTCAAACACCCAATCTCAGTCATACACAACTATCTTGAGCAAAAAGAAGGAATCCTGCAACAGACGGTATGGTCCCCACAGAGCCCTGATCTCAACATGATCAAGTCAGTCTGGGAGGACATGCGGAGACAGTCAAAGTCTGCAGAAGAACTGTGGCCGGTTCCTCAAAATGTTTGGAAGAACCTACCAACCTCTACCTTAAACTGCATGCAAGTTTGCATAAGAGAACTGATGCTGTTCTAAAGGCAAAGGGTGGTCCCACCAAATATTGATCTGACTGAGGTTTTTTTTTGTCTACTGCACTTTTTAGAAGGTCTATTGATTAATAAGTATTCATGGCATTACTTCTGGAACCATCCTTGCTTTATAGCGTTTTTCCCTCAGGTGCCTAAGGCTTTTGCACAGTAATGTATGTCTGTTGGGTTCGACGTCACGAGAGTGATGCATGTATAGAGTGTGAGCTTCAGGTGAAAATATGCTCAGATCCCTTTTTATTGTTTATTGTGAGGGACCTACAAGGATACAACAACCATACCCATTTTGCTGGTGGGACTGTCTGCAGTTGCTGTCTCCACTTGAACCTTCGTTTCGAGTTCTCACGTGCCTTCTTGTCACCGAGTCTCAGTTCATCTTGTTTATCCACAGTATATTATTACTGTTATTTTTTATATTCATAATGAAAGGAAACATCTAAAGTCAATATTTTTACTGATTTCCATTTTGATGGGTTTTGGTGTTACCTCAGCAAATATGGTGTGACTCTGTGGGACCAGGAATGCTTAAACATTTTGTTCCCCAGTTAAATTAATGGAAGTTACATCTGAGACCTACAAGATTTCACTTTATGAATCGATTTCCAGGAACGCATTGCGCTCCTAAGTGGGGGAACACATGGCTTGTCACTATTACTTTTTATGTCCCAGAAAACAAATAGGAAACAGATACCACCTTGCTCACAGACTTGTCATCATCCTTCCAAGAATCCGTCAGCAGAAGGTCTGTTTTCTAAAAACATTTCGTATACATTCTGGCTGTTCGAAATTACTTTACTTTGACTTTATTATTTATTAAAAGTTATTACCTAACTTTGTGGTTAGAGGCCTCCCTTAAACTCGAAGGGAGTTGCTTTGGTCCTTCAGAGAAGTACTTACCCTACATCACGTCTAAAATTTATCCTGCCTTATAAACAAGTCACTATTTATTAGCAGCTTAATACACTTTGGAGAAAAACATCAACTAAATGAATACGTGTAAATCTTGCGGCAGCATTTGGTCTCTGTCAGCTTTTTTATCCATTGTTTTCTGTTGTTCGTTGGTTTTAACCACCATATTTATCTTCATTTCTTACTCTCATTTTCTGTTCACTTTAGTTCTGGTGTCAAAAATGATTCTTGTTATATTTCGTTGGATCGCAGGGCGGTGCAGTGGGTAGAGCTGCTGCCTCACAGTGAGTGGGCTGTTCTGATGTGGGATCGAATGGAGATCAGGCTGCGTGGAGTGTGCATGTTCTTATCATGTCAGTCTGGGTTTCTTCTGGATGCTCCTGATTCCACCCACAGGCTAAAGAAACAAGTGATGGACCGGCATCCCATCCAGGGTGTAATTTCCTAGGCCAGCACCCAGTCATTCCGGGATGTTCCCTGACACGGACAAACTGTTTAGGAAAGTGGACGGATTTATGTAACTGGGCACATGGTACACCAAACCACAGCATTATCTCTCACCTACTGTAACTGCACCCGAGGTAGCCTACAGTCACCCTGGAGCTCAAAGTGTGTCCGTGTCCTCAAATGGCTTGAAACAACCAAAGTACCCAGAGGAAACTTTGGCCAGTTTGAACAGACTAAAATAATAACAAATATGAAATCACAACCCCAAAGACATTGGACAATGTCCCAGGCTGCTGCGTTAGCTTTGTCATAAAACATTTTGCCTCCCAGTTTCACAATAGGCAAGTTTCAGTGGAAACATCAAGAACGTGGCCAAACTGAAGTGTGTGAGTTAAATGTTCTGGGAGAAGTAATTTCTCGTTCTCATTTCTCACTTTATTGTTGTTATGACATTCAGACACCGTCGGTGCTTAAACTGTGGAAATAATTTAAGTTTGGCAAATATTTATGTTTCATTTTTGCTAAAAGTCCAAGAAAAGCAGCAGCAGCGTAGCTTCCCTGCCAACGGTACGCGATGCAGGACTGAAGCTGTTTACCAACATCAGTGTTGGTCTTCAATGCGGTCTTTAGGTCTACAGATTAGCCATCATAAAGTCAGACCTTAAGAAAAGAAGAAAACGTGATATCGTCGTATTTAACGTTTTGCCGCTGTGTAAATATTGGGATTTAAAATTTGAGTCGGTGAGTCACTGTTGACTTGAAAGCTCAGTTTGACATATAGACGTTTTACGTTATTTAATATGAACATCCAGATTAAAATATAAAGGGATCACTTAAACATTTAAGCTTTTATTGATTCAGCAGGTATTAGAGCAACATGACATTTGCTTTTATGCCTGTATTGTTTGCTGTAGTGTTATGTAAGACTGCGTATGTGTAATTTTGGGAGGTATTTTGCACTTTGTGTGAAATTTAATTGAGGCCATGATTCATAAACCTAAAATAAAGTGCAAAAAACTTATTTATATATACTTGAGTGTCCTCTACTTACATACGGTATTTGTTTAGTTTTAACGTATAAATTGATTCACAGACATATACCCTCTCAACAGACTGAGAAATATCAAGAATATGTGACCCTAACACTGGCTAAAGCTCCAGTTAGAAAAAATAATAATAATAAGAAGAAGAAGAAGAAGAAGAAGGAGAAGAAGAAGAAGAAGAAGAAGGATGAGAAAATGTGATGATGATGATGATTATTATTACCAACTTTTCCATGTTTCTGCCTGATGAATGTTCTTTTTTGAATGTAGCACAAGTTAAAAATTAGTAACCAGTTGTGACGGAAAATGAGTCAACTAGATATTTTTCAGTTTTGGTTCAGAGTGTGGGTTTTGGAACCAGCCGTGGTCAACTGGTGTGAGGGTCATTAGTGTGGCAGGCTATAGGACAACATGCCCGGAGCTCTGTGAAGACCCGTCAAACCAAGGTGCCTGTGGGCGAACACCTAAGCTTTAAATAGGAATGATGGACAATAAGCATGTGGGAAACGATAGGTGAGATGGAAGGAAGGTCTCCAAAACACCAACGAATCGCACCAGCACCAAACACACAACAGTGCTGTTGAATAAAACAGCACGGCCAAACTATTCGTGCCGCTCGCAGAAATTTGCAAAAATTTAAATCTGCCTGTTTGTTCACTGGAACAAAAAAAAAAAAAATCCGTCTAATGAGAGCAAAGCGGTGACATCTGTGGGGAAAAAAGAGGACACTTGTTCAGCGAGGGACAAGAACGCTGTCCTATGTTTTCGTTATCAGTTTTTAAAGAATTGAGTCCCACAGACCGCGACTTGACATTTTCAATGCTTGAAAGTCAGACGTGAGATATATATATATATATATATATATATATATATATATATATATATATATTTGTCTGTTGTTTTGTTAGTTCCGCCATGCAGCCTTTAGAGTGCATCTGCTGATGAAGAAGAAGTTGTGTGCAAAGCATATTTTGACAAACGTGATGACTATTTTTCTAGTGAGAGATATATTTTAGATGTATTTTAACTGAACGATTCTTTTAACACTGCTGAAGGAATGAATTCCCCTCTTCCTACTAGTTTGCCAGTCAAATTGACTCTTTCAAAATGGTCGACTCTCCATTCCATTACTTCATAAAACCAGACCTGGTTACTCTGTGACTCTAGTTTCCCACCAAGTTAAACAAGTATGGCTGTGTCTATTACTCCATCTAAACAGTACTTAATGTTCATTATTCTGGTCTGTTATTGGGTGTATTGGACTCCAGAGCGGTATAAAAGATGCCATTTTACATGGCTATATTGAATTCCGCCATTTTTTCCTCCTGCTAGCAAGACACAGTGCCTGGCTGTGCTGTATACTGAAAGTATGCCTTAGAATAGCTTGGGCTGTTGTTTCTTGTTCAATAAAATTCTTCCATGGTATCATCAAGATGTAGTTTCCCAAACTTTCTATATGACATGAAATGTCTGCCCTGGTAGTCTGCCCTTGCTCAACACTAGGCAGCTTCTTCCATCTCCAGAGAGAACATCAGTCTCACCAAGCTCACAAGGCTGCGGAGGGTGTTGTTTCCACGCCTCAAGAGGTGACATTAAGAAACACCGGGTTGTGTCTCCAGGTCCTGGGTCGTGGTGAATTACTGAAAAATTGCTGTTAAACATAGGCGGCACCTTATGACCCCTCTGTGTAAGTTCCCAGGGTGCCTTCTAAGAGCTGCTCAGAAACTTTGAAGAGGCTAGATGGCAGTTATGCCATCGCCCCAAAAGGTAAGAGGTGCAAAACTAATAACCTTTTGCACCACTTTTGGAGTTGGTGGACTTACAGCTCCTTTTTAAAACAACCAAAAACTGGTACTATGTGGCTCCCAATTCATACGCAAATCCATGCACTGTTCCCAACCTGTTACTGACCCTTTGCAGCAATAGCTCGAAAATACTTTTATATCTTTAGTATCTTTTCCTTTTTTCCTAATGGGTCACACATTTTGCCTAATGACCTGATGCGGTCTGCAGCAACATTTTCCTGTTATCTAAAGTATTTTTTTTCTTTTTTCAGAGGAATTTTTTGTACCGTGTTGAGTCACAGCGACATGAAGACAGAAACGGTCCACAGAGAATCTGCAAATACGTCCAAATAAGTACACGCAAAAGAAGACCAGAAGAACAAAATGATATATTTCACACAATCACGTTGTTACCTCAACAGCTTATCTGGGTTTCTTCTGCTGTCAGTTACTTACTGCTCGGTCCCTGTCAGTGCAAGATTAGAAAGTGGTCATTTGAAGTGGAGGAAAAATATGAGATGAGCTGCTAGGGGATCGTGTGCAGCACACAAGGGATGGGGATAGCAGGAAACCAAAGGAGGTGCCATGGCAAGATAAGCCCATCTGTGGAATGCACCCCTGAGAGATAGCAGTGGTGGTCCACATGAGGAAATCCTACCAAAGACTCGGCGGCTGCAAGATGCAGGCAGAGGCAGCATCTACTGAGAGGCACAACTAAGTGGCAGGGATCATATAGAGGAACATGAACAGTCCCAGGTCTAAATGGGAGGTACCACAGAGAGTGGTGGAAAACAACAGAGCCAAGATCCTGGGGGACGTCAGACAGATAAACAGGTGCTGGCTAACCAACCAGTGGCCGAAATTATCCGTACCCTCACATTTTATTCAAATAATTCACAGTTCTTCCTGAAAAAAGTGTTGAAATTAAAAGATCTTTATCATTCATACATACATCGCTTTGGTTTGCAGGGGAACATGACCAAAAACCTGTGAAAAGAGCTGAATTCTTGCTTATTCTACAAAGACATTCTAAAATGGCCTGGATGATATTATTGATAGCCTGTAGAAGTTATAAGAAATAACTGAACTGTAGTGATACTTCAAGCAGACTATTCTCCTTTAATAAGTACCACAGGTGTCTTCAGTCTTATAATCACACATTCAGACCGGTTTAAATGGAGAAAAGTCCTCACTCTGCTGTTTTGTGTCCCAGTGTATATCACACTAAATGTGGAAAAGAGAAAGAAAAGCAGAGAGTTTGTCTGAGGAACTTAGAAACAAAGTAATAGCCAAGCATGGTCAGTGTAAAAACTGCTAGACTGTCTCCAAAGAGCTTGATGTTTAAGGCCCATGGGACTGTAGTCAACATCCAAGACCGAAGAGAAAGATTGTTCAAATGGTGGAGAAAGAACCAAGGAAAACATCAAAACTGATCCAAACTGACCTTCAAACTCAAGGTGTAATAGTTTCAAGTTTTCCCCATCTGTTCCTGACTGAATGAAAATGAGCCTCATGGTAGAAGACCCAGAAACATAGAAAAGCCCAACAGGAGTTTGCCAAAATGCATACTGACAAATGACAGTCCATCTGGTAGAATGTCCTTTGGACAGACAACAGAATTTGCTTTTTGGTAAATCACATCAACTCTATGTTCACAGAAAATAAAAGGAAGCTTTCAAAAAAAAGAACACCATTCCTACCGTGAAACATGGAGGAGCTCAGTGATTTTTTTGGGGGGTTGTTTTGTCTTTGTTCCAAAATGCCTTGATAGTCTACTGATTTCATCCTGTCCTGCACAGATTCAGGAAAACAAAGTACGGCCCAGAGTCTCAGTCACAGGTCATGGGTCCTCCAGCAGGATGATCACCTGAAATTTATCTTAAAAAGCACCCAGAATGGATGAGAAGGACATTGGACTGTTTTGAAGTGGCCTGACACGAGTCCTAATCTGAATCCCAAAGAAAATCTGTGGAAAGAGCTGGAACTCACAGGTGGGAGAAGCAGCCATCGAACCTGAGAGGACTGAAGCAGTTTGTTCAAGAAGAGTGGGCCAAACTACAAGTGGAGGAGTGTAGAAATGTCGTTCAGAGCTACAGAAAGGGCTTTATTACTGTTATTGTCTCAAAAGGGTGTGTTAGGTTGAGGACCAATATTTTTGTCCATGTTATCTTCATTTGTTTTATTATTTTAAATAATATGTTAAGTCATAAATCATGAGCAACATGTTTGTTTTATTAAATGTGAAGTCAAGAACACCAAATACTTTTGTCAGTTTCAACTTACTTCAGAGAAAACTGAGGTTTTTTATTTTTATTTTTTTCAAAAAAAGTAGAAGGTTACTAATAATTTTTGCTACGTCTGTATAATGGAAATAGACAAGGAAGAGAAATATATTTAGAATTTATACATACATGGAAGGGAAAACAGCAGTGGTGATAGATGTGGCTGTTCCAAGTGATAGAAACATCAGGAGGAAGGAATATGAGAAGCTTGAGAAAAACCAGGGATCGAGAGAGGAACTGGAGAGAATGTGGAAAGTGAAAACATCAATCCCATCGGAGATAAGAACTCTTGGGGTACGACTACAACGCTGGTCTCAGTCCAGAAGAGCGCAATCCCAGGAACAGCAAAAACTCTGCACTGTCCCCTCAAGCTCCCGGGCCTGAGGAACCGGAGTCCTAGGAAAGACACCCCCCACAGGGGAAAAGTGGGCGAGAAAGGAATTTATATACAAAGGAATGATTTCCCAGCTCATCCCAAAACCCCCAGCCCAACTTTCCTACCAAGTATCACTAAAACATGTTGTAGCACCAGAGCACAGCACAGCACGCAGGGCGCCATCACGCAGCACACACACCAGCTCCGCACACCAAGACTGTGTCGCACAGTGTATGATGAAGTGGTTTGATGTGAATGAAACGTCACTGAACCTTTGCTGCACCAGCCGCTTGCAAATGAATTTTACATCCGCCTTTCCCAGGATCCAACACTCCTTGTAACGCTGCTCTCTTAGAGGTGTCTATGTATAATGGCCATTATATGACACATGGTGCACGCACACACACACACACACACACACACACGCACACACACACGCACACACAAGGTGGGGCACCTTGTGGCACAGCACCCAGGGGACTTGTGTGTATATGTTTATATATTCAGTGCTATATATATATATATGCGTGTGTGCATATGTGTGTGTGTATAATATATTTAAAATCCACATCTATCCTGCCCTGCGTTACTCATTATTGTATCAGATAGTTTTAAAGTGTCTGGTTATTTGTTGGGCAACAAAGACCTTGAAATTCGCCACACAAATAAATGAAAGCCTTTCTGTGACGTTTGATATTTGTCGCACTTCTGCTCATTCATCTGGGATAAACCTGCTCATTACCGTGGATCTCGCTGCGGAGTCAGAGGAAACTAAATTAAATCTCTTAAAGCGTTTTAGTGGCCTTGGAGTTTGCGCTTTCGCTCGGAAAACAAAGTGCAGACCTTAAAGAAGGAGGGACTGGTGGACGTCAGTAAAAGAGGGAAACCCCCCGCTGATGCAAACTGATTCATCAGCAAAGCAGGGTGAGCCGTGCTTCACAGCAATCCTGTACAAAGACCGAAAACCAGCCTCACCGAGCTTCCCACAATCCTCCTGTGCGCTGCTCTCGGGCCTTCCTTTAATGCGGGGCCATAAAGGCGTGATTCGTATGCATCGGAGTGAAATGCATCAGCTCTCTGAACATTGCTTTAGCCTAATGCTTCACTTTCTGTCACGTTAATAAGCAAGAAAGTAAAATACCGAGGAATGGCGCTTCCAAAGATTGCAGGAAACTGCTGGGATCGTGTGCAGTTTTGACACAAATTGGTACAAAAAACCCACACTCTGAAATATCTAGGTTATTATGGGGTGATATAATTACCGGCGCTGAGAGGGCCGCCCTGAGCTCCAGATGAATTCCTGGCTGTTTCAGCTCCTATTGCTCCCTCGCTTCTCCTTCTGCTGCTATGCGTGCAGTTGGCCTACGGTGACACACAAAAGGATGAGTCGCCGAGGCGAAACACAGTGCAAGGCAGTCGTTGATGTCAATATTTGGCAACGCTGTGACAACGATACTCAGTTTGAACTTGGGCTGTGGGCTGTAATAATGGTGCCTGAGTCCTCAGCCACCTCAGCTTATGCTGAAATGGCTCGCGGATGGACACGGGGCCGGGTGGCGGAGCACTTATGTAAGACACACGGCGCAGCGTCATTGATTTAGTTGCATGTGTTTGCTGCGTTACGTAACGGCACGTGGTGGCTGCGTCTCTGCTCTTGCGTGAAAGAGGAAGGCGGAGGTGAACCGCGCTCCATCCTGTTGTCGGAGATTGGCGATGACAGCGAGTGACCTCAACATTGGGTTGAAGACGTTCTTGGAAGCATCTGGCATCCAGGAAGCCGGATAAAGAGAGCTCCCTACGCCACTGCCACCGCTCTGACAGGAGAAGGCATGGACCATCGTATTAGACATTGTTGTGCCATGTATGAAGGCAAATGTCACAGTTAAATATTCATGGAAATTTGAGGCTGCAAGGGTGTGACGATTGACATTTGCATCAATAGGGCTGTTTGGCATGTCCGGCACCACCTTCCCAATAGAAGACACGGCTAAAAATACTTAAGGGGAAAGTAGCTTGGACACCACAGTCCAGTGAAGTGAAGTGTGAAGCTCCCTCTGCGTATTAGAGTTGCCTTAATGCTTCTTTCACATCCACTGCCAACATTTGTCATCTGCTTCCATTTGCCACGCTTTCCAGATTGCTGTTACCTTCTCCTCACCCAAAGTCTTTCTGTCCTCCTGTTCTTTCGAATGTCCACTTTGTGGGTGTCGTGGATTCTGTGTGTGTGTGTGTGTGTGTGTGTGTGTGTGTGTGTGTGTGAGAAGTCCAAACGCTGGACTCCTTCCTTTGAGCCTTCACTGTGCCTGAAAAGCCAGGACTAGCCCCCTACAATCCCTTTCTGTTGCTTTTCAGAAGTTAAGTTCTAAATCTTTTTTGCAACTTTCCTGCACTTGAATGAATGAATTATAGCAATATAGAGATTGTGTTTTGTCTGGTTGTCTGTTGTTACAAATTGTAGTTCATTTTGCCTCCCTTTAGGGTTGTATTATGCAGGCACAGCCAATGGTTGGTAGTAAAATGTCAGTTAAATTGTTTGTATTTGTGATTGTATAATTCAGCGCTTTTTTGTGCTTCTGTTTAGCACAGCCCTATTCACTGGATCTAACACTCTTCTGGTTTCATGTAACCATCTAGTCTCTCTCTCTTTCTTCAGGCCCCTGCAAAACGGCTGCATAAGCGATTTAATTTTGTTTTTTTTAATATTTTTTGTTGGTATTTAGCTAATGTTCATACAGATTTGGGCTGTACAGTTTATACAACAGAATATGTCACTAAATCCTTGTTTCCTAAATTTTAGGAAAAAAAATCTGGCAAATGAAGTTCTCTTGTCTGATGGGCTGAACAGATCACAAAAATCTGTTTATATCTTTGTACAGTAAAAGCTCTTCAAAACCAGGGCAAGAAAACTCACAATTTTTTAGTGAGCACCTCAGCTAAACTGTTAGTTGCCATTCATTAGGTCTCACTGACAACACACACACACACACACACACGTGCGCGGATAAACCCCAGTGTACGCAGTCCCAGGTTCACTATAACGCCTCCAAGTTTTTACAGCAAGTTCCCGGTTTGCACAACAGACATCCTGTTATAATGCAGAACCATAATGTAGCACCAGATACTCAACTGGAAAAATCAAAACATTTAAAGTTCACATGAGGAGCTTGTTCCTGTCCCACACATGCTGTAGAAGGAAATTTTTTTCTTTGCTTAGGTTGCAGTTACTCAAGGAGTTGTCTTGACGAACATTTCTTCCAGACCCACAAGATTTGAACGCCCCGTTAGCACAGCCTGCCGCGGGGAGACCTCCTGTTGTGTGAATAGCTGCCTGGCAGTACTCTTCCACTGACTGTCTTTTCTACCATGTGCTGGTCATTTTCCACTATGTAACCACACTTGCTTAAGAAAGCCACTGTGCATTGTTCAGAGAGATTTCTCCCACCATGCTGTGTGCACAGACCCCAAACAGACATAAAGGCTTTGATGGAAGTGTTGACTTGTCCAAATTTCTTCTACAATACCCACGTACACATGCCACATACTGCTGTGAAGTAAGGCAACACGTAAGGGACATACCTTGTTAACACCCAGTTTCATGTTTGCTTTGTTCCTACGTGTTTGTGAAGTGTCTCTATTTTTATCTCATGAATAAAGTGTAGTCCAGCACAATGGGGCCACAAGGGTAGAAAAGCTTGTGAAAAAAATGGTTTGAAAAGTGCGAAGGACAGAACTTAATATTGAAGTGATTCAAAGAATTGAAAGATAACAGTCACCTACCACAAATCACAACTATTATCATAATTACTGGTTATTAAAATAACTATTATTGTCATTATTATGTGAGTACAGTAACAGTTCATTACAGCAAATTGTTTTATTTTAAATTGTTCACTTCACTTACTCTTTTATCAGACATTTTGCAGATACAATTATGTGTAGTGTTAAGGTTTCCTAAGTTCAAAACTTGGACTTTGGCATTCATCAGGCAGTCACTTTCATTATCTAACCTTTAGTACCCTGAAAGAATATTGAGCAAATAATAATAAAATGTTACAGCATTTTGTTACATTTGCAGTTTCATAATCCAAATTCTGATTCATTTTGCCATTGAAATATGAAATGATACAGGTTCACGTTCCTCATTGAATCTCATCTTTACAGTCTGCTTCTATGAGCAAAAGTTTACAATTCCAAAGCAGGGAAAACAGCCAAGGGCCACAAGACATGAGCCGCTGATGCTAACTATCATTAGACCATTAAAAACCAAATTTAAAGTTAAAAGTGCAATAAATGTATATTTCTGGGAGTGGTCCAACCAGTTATGCAATTTAAATTTAAAAAAATGGATCAGGCAGAAAGTTACTGGAGAAACTCCCTGAACAATAGTCTTATCTACAAATATTTAAATCAATGAATGTGAGAAATACTGAAAATGATTCAATGAAACCTGAAACAAAGGACTAAAACTCCATGAAAGAACAGTTTTATTTCTTTTAAATGAGTATATTTGAGCCGTTAAAACAATTTTTTGCCAGTCCTCATTGTGGTGCTTGAACACAATGAAATGTAAGTCCCATTTACACAATTGTCACAACAGTCAAACACAGGATTTATTCATCCATGCGCCAAAAAAAAATGCAGATTACACACCGGTGCTTGTGTTACCCACAGCCTCATTTTCTTCCAGACATATGCTTAATAACTAAGTATATCACTGTTTAATGTGATCACCACAACCTCCACTCCCCCAGCCTTCCAAGCTCCCTTCCTCACAGAGAAATTAAACATCTCAGAAATAACAGTCACCCCTTAAAATGAAGAGTGATAAAAATGACCATGGCAAATTTAGCAGCGCAAAATCGATTACGCCTCATAATGGAAGTGTTGGCGGCCTGCAGCTCACTGTCTCGCGTGTGGCTCATTGTCTGCGAAGGCACAGTTTAGCTTCCTGAACCTCCAAATTCCCTTAGCTCACCCTTTAGCCCAGAAGACCACAAACATAATGAAGATGCATTTGTTCACATTACTGGCTTCCTCGACTCACACAACGTTGCTCTGTGAATCTACCAGCATTTCAACATCATCGTAGTTCTT
Source organism: Arapaima gigas (assembly GCA_900497675.1). Lineage (NCBI taxonomy): Eukaryota > Metazoa > Chordata > Actinopteri > Osteoglossiformes > Osteoglossidae > Arapaima > Arapaima gigas. Next base: position 58,340 of record UFQX01001009.1, read on the forward strand.
TCTTTATGTGCCGTCGCTTCTTGCTCATTCGAGTTCCGTGGTCAAATAAATTCGACTTTTTTGGCAAATGTAAACTACCTACAGCATTACATTTGCTGAAGTTTTGTACAATCATACTTTCTGAAGAGAACTTTTCTTCACAGAACTTTTATAATAAACCTCCACACGCCCACGTACACAGCCTCTCCCAGTCATCGGTTCCAGCAACAGTCTTGAAGTGATCTCTACCATCGTATGGTCGATAGCTGTTTATGTCTAACACCGATTTCTCTTCCATAGAGACTCTCACCTTCAACCCTCCCTCTTCACCTTTCTCCCTCCAGCCTACTTCCACAAGCTGGCACCAGCACTACTGCTCAGACCTACAGATTACGACCTCTTCTCCAAACCACTGACTCACAGCTGCGACACCTGAACCACTGGGGCCTCTTCCTGCACTGGTTCACCATTCTTACCACTACCCTTGAGCAACCCACCTCTCTCCACTGGTGGTCTGTCTCCAGACTCCTCCCCTTTCATCTTTCCTCCCCAGGGCTTTCTATTGGTGCCATATAAAGCCCCAAGGTGGAACTAGTGCCCTTTTGTACCAGGTGATACCAGTTTCCTCACTTGCCCTCCCTCTTTCTTGATCAGCATCTTCTACGTTGCAATGCAATGTCCTCTTCCCTGAAATCCTCCCTTTCTCTTCCATGCTCAACCATGCCACCTCCTCTTCATCCCAGGCCATATCTGGTTTCCTCCCTGTCCCTTCCTTCTGCCTTTGGGCTGGCTCTGTCCACCACCGCCACTACAAACATTAGCATGCCAAGGCCATGTCTCTCTTGTTCTGAGCCAGGTCAAGTTTCCTCACTGTCCTCTCCTCACTTCACCATTGCTGTCCCTGTCCATCTTGTGGATCTCACCGTTCTTTGCAACCCCACAGGATTACTTAGTTATTATTGCAAACCTCAAGCCTCATGACTTGGGTGGACCCACTTCTGCACTGCCACAAAATTAGGTGATGGGTGGTACTAGCCTGGAAGGGGTGGGGTCACCATGATGGACAGCCCCTTTCTAGTCCAAAATGGGTTTCATGACAACCAACTGCAACCAAAGGGACTGATCAAAGATTCCATTTAAGCACCTGGTCTGAAGATGGTGGGGAGAATAGTGCTGGTGTGGCTACTCTGGTTTTGTTTTCTGAAGTTTTGTTTTGCTGACTTTATTAAAGCCCTTCTTAGCTGGAAACCTGTGGGAGGGTCCATTTGTTGTGCCTCTGTGGCTACCTCTGCCCCACGACACACCAGGAAAAAGGACCGTACAAATTTTGCCGTGTAACCTAGGTTAGCACCTTAGCCACACAGTTCTAATCGAGCCAAGGTCCTCTACCTGGCTCTCTCAAAACATATCTCACTCACAACTTGTCTATTAAATAATAACAAAGACTATCTCATACCAAAATCCACAACTACTGCTATTATCTAAATATTTACGCTGCTAAGACGTCCAACTATTGCAATCAACCTCAAGGCATCTATGACTATTATAAAGCAGCTTGGGTGACAGTTCTATTATATTAAACTTTTATCTAATGATCTAATATTCCAGCCTCACATAAGTTCACAACGAATGCCTCTCTTACTTAAACCACTTATACTCAATGTTCCATAATTTGCATGCATGTGAGAGACTTCCAGAGAGATCTAAGCCCAGATAGGAAGTTCACCAAGCATCCACACACATGCGCACACAATCTAATACTTCTAACTCCTGACAGTTGCTTCGGGTGTTACTATAGTGCATCCAAGAGCTGAACAAAATGTGTAGACTTCTGTCCTGTAGCTTTAGAGGCTCACCGATTTCACAACATTGTCATAAAATTAACTGCAGCAAATACATTTTAACTGTGAGTTTATATAACTAGATTATGTAGTTTTTAGGAAGGAGGGTAAAGAAACATTAGGACTCTGTGGCAAGATGCTCCCACCGCCGCAGCCAATAGAAAGTGCTAGGAGCAGTGCCAACTGAAGCCCAGCAATTTAGCGGTTGGCTTGTTAAAGGGAGTACATCCTAAACGCTGCTGGAGACATGTTAGAAATAGTGATCATGACTGAAAGAGCCCTTTTCTTCCCCATATCCTACGTTCTGTCCTTGTTCTTCTGCTTCTTGTCCTTGTCCCTCTTGGCTCTCTGTTTTTTGTTCTTCTGTGGCCAGAACCTGAAGGGAAGCGATTCATTACCTTTCTACTTCCTGTGAATGGAGGAAGTTGATCTGGAAACTGCAAACAACAAGCATTTTTTTTTTAGTCTTAAAATAATCTTGTTTAGTTTCATGTCTTTGTTCCTTGTAGTGTCTTCATGACTACTAGCAAGAGAGCAGAGCAGAGCAAACATCCCACCCTCGTAAAAAGTGCTGTTCAGGCACCCTGTCTTCATAACAGTGACTTGTCTTTGCTGTTTATGCTGCAAAATCCGGCCTCAGAAGCAGGGCTTAGTATGGGGTTGTCTGAGCATCAGGAATTCAGCATGTTGTATTATGTTCCTGAGCCAGAAGCTGCAGTTCTGCCAAAAGAAACATTCCGCAATTCAGACGGAAACACTGGCCGTCAAGTGGACGCTACACGGTCTAAAGTGCCATAAAGTGGACCCAAATTTCATCCTACTAGCAGAATATGATGGCTCACCACAGCCACACTAATACCAACACTGAGTGATTCCAATCTCTCCAGCCTTGGTGATTCCAGGTCAAGCACTATGCTTGTTGCCTCCATGAAAACGTTGATGCCCTGTATCACTGTGATTTTTTCCTTTTTCAATGGTATTATGATGCGATCCTCCTACTCTGAGGACAGTATGGTCCTCTTGTTGGCTGAGTGATACTAAGCTTTTTATTTTTTGTTTGCACATTTTTAATTTGTCCTCTATTGTATAGATGTGATATTTATTAGCACCAGATATCTATCTATCTATCTATCTATCTATCTATCTATCTATCTATCTATCTATCTAAGCCTCCGTCCATTCATTCACCTATGTTTTAGGAACCTGAGGTTGGAATTTGCCCCCCCAGGCTGCTCATTCACACACAACCATCACATCCAGAATTTCACCCACAGTCATAGTCGATACAGCAACTGTGATGGAAACAGCTCCATTCTTCTTCTCCTTTAGACTGCAGCTGTACCCAGAGAACCCAGCATGATGGAACTACTTCCCTTTACACTTCCTATCAACAAAGGAAGTTTATTTAGAACATTGTAATGACCTTTTAATTCCACACTTCAGTTCAGGCTGCTGTTCTGTGTTTCCTTTGTTCTCAGGCACTTCTCCGGTGCTGAGCTGTGATTTATGAGGGACGTTCTTTTCTTAGTGGATTCCCTGTGTGTTAATCGATAAATCAAGCCATAGTCATTAAGCCAGAATTTTTATTTTACCTGTTCCCAGTTTTCCCACTGCTCGCACAGTCAATACTTTGCATTCTCAATTGTGAATTACGGTTGCTGAACCAATAACCGTTTGTTTTTATTGTCACTTCAGGGCTGAATGAACCTTTTGTGGTTTCCATCACCTTCAGAACCTAATGAGGTGAATTTACCTTCTGCTGTTTTTAATGTGCAAAACTCTCACGATTACAGAATGTATAACCTGTTGGGTGGCTCAGCAAGTAGTAGTATGGCCTCACAGCAGGTGAGTTGGTTGGGCATCAGTTCAAATCTGGCTCAGTTCTTGTGTGGTTTTTGCATGTTTCTTTGTGGGGTTCTTTCTAAAGAGATGCAGTTCAGATTGATTTATCACTAAATTGTGTGCGTGTGTGTGTGTGTGTGTGTGTGTGTGTGTGTGTGTGTGTGTGTGTGGCCCCCCTCCAGTGGACTGGTGTCCCATCTAAGGAGAGTTTCGTAGCCTCTGCTCCCAAGATCGGCTCCAAAGTGCTGCATCCTTCTTCAGTATATTGCTTCTAGAGGTGAGATATTCCCAGACTTCACCTCTACATTTTATGCATATTTTTCTGAAGGAAATTACTGTCCTAGAGCCACATGGCCTACATTTAAGCTTTATTGAAATATTATTAAATTCAGTCCTAAACAAAAATCAGTGTTGAAAAAGTATTCAGGTGAGTCTGTCAACTGAATGTTAGAATGTGGCACACAAGGATTAAATAATTCATAAAACCAATAAACTCGATATAAGTGTGCTGTAGTTGACAGCTGGAATATCGAACTCATACTGACTCAGAGATTTAATCAAAGTTGGATATTTTACCCTGAGTTTGTCTGCAATGTAATTGTTTTGGTCTGAGGGTTACAGAATGACATAGAATAATCTGTTTTCAACTGAGCACCATAGCAGTTAGAATCAAATTGAAAACACAGGATGGCTGCAAGGGGGAAAGAATTGCTTATATCCCACATAAGAAGCTGATTAAATTCTGCAAGGTTATAATATCCTGTGTAGTGCAGAATAGGAAGAAGGAAATAAAAACTGGGGAGGTATACAGACTGACATCTGAAACAACTAAAACTAAAGTCTGAAACTCTCATCACTTGACTGCTTGGTGACGGCAAGAGAAAAGGCTGCAAAACTTGCCGCGTCCTCGACTTTGAGCAAAAAAGTGTAGACATTTATCAGGGCTTCAGGGTATTAGTGGATTCGATTTTTTTTTTCATTCCAGATAACTAAAATATGAAGGAGGCCAACTGATTTTAAATCTCTTCGAATCAGTCATATTTCTACTGTCAATATAGGATATATACTGGCTGAGTTACCCAGCATTGCCTTGGTCAGAAAGTGTAAAAATGGAAAGGTAAAGGTAAAAAGTATATTAAGTATCATCAAATTTTATTACTCTTGAACTGGGTGCATTTAATACATAAGTATTGTTAGTGCAGTTGAGGACATGGATGCTGCAAACAGCAACAAACACGCTGGCCATAGTGAAGTCAGAAGGTGGAAAGGGAAAAGTAATGAAAAATTGTACTTCTTATTAATTGTATCATCATACTTCATTACTCTAAAGTATAAACTTATTGCAAAAGTATTGTGAACACTGTACACTACTGTACCTCCTGGCTGAACTGCCCCGATTGTCCTCCTCCTGACAAATGAGTTTGGAACTAACTGGTGCTTCTGGTTTGAAGACATAGGAAAGCAATGTGAGTCAGAGGCTCTTTGCTAATATCTCCACTCCATTGGACATTCCAGAAGCAATTCCTCTTACATGCGGAGATTTGGTAGGTTTGATAAGGCATTTGATAGAAACGAATGGGAATATTTATTAGATACACTGGAAAAGTTTTTTTTTTCAGATCAAAATTGCATGTATTAGACAATTATATTCTTCCCCAGCAGCATCAGTGGTAACAAATAATATTTTGTAATGTCGGGTGGAATTCTGGCTCCCATCGTGCTTTGCTGTGTGCATAGTTAATGTGTCCAACCGTGGTAGGAAGTCCAGGGCTTGGCAATGTCCGTGAGACTGTGTTGTGTTCGTATAGTAGTTCTGTGGATGAGTGTACGTAAGAATAAAGTTTGTGTTTCCACAACTCTGCCTTCAGAGCTTCTGTCAGTAACATGGCCGACACGGGCTGTTACAATATGCTCACAACTTTTCCTTTTGATACAGGGTACTCGGCAGGGGTGTCAGTCTTCTTCTTTTTGTTCTAGCCATAGACCTTTGATCTATAAAACTTAAATCCACACGATAAATCTCTGGAATTCATAGGCAGGGGTGGAGGATAAAATCTTTATTCAGGACTTTTAAAGTATTTGGACCAGCGTACGTGTTGTGGTATCTTATTGGTGCACTGTCCACTGGAGGGCTTGCACCTGCCATGTGACAGGGTTGCAGGGCCCTCCAGATTGTTGGATTAAAGCCCAGAGGAGACCAACAGAGAAGCTGCTTCAAGTTGACATGCAAACGTGAAATTGCAAAAGAATGGCTATGCTTGAACAGATGTACAAGTTATATACATCCACCATCCGGGGGTTTTATTATAGAGTCAGGGATGCCACTGTTAGCACCTACACAGAAGGAGTGCGTGGAGTAGAAATATAGCAGGTAGCTAGAGGCCTGTAGAATGTATTTAAGGTGCTTTCAGAATCAGTGATGGGTTGCTATGCTGATGTGCTTGTCAATGAAGAGGGGATCCGAAGGAGTGTCTAAACGAAATGGATTTTTGGAGGATTTCTTAAGGGCAGGTCAGTGTTTGTAGTCTAAAACATTGAATAAATGTATTATAGATAGGTGATTGGTTTTGCTGTGCCTGTGGTGGAAGCATATGATGGAGTCATCGATGATGGAGAAGTCATAGAGGCACCCAAGGGATAGCATGATCCAATCGAGAGTTTTCCAAAGTAAATTCAGAAGCATGCAGAAAGCCGAGAAGAGCAAGACTGAACATAGCTTCGAGGGTTATGTCCGCACAATACAAAAAATAGCTAGATGTCAGTGCAAAACCGGATGATGTTTATCGTGATTGTCTGTTTGTTTGGGACTCTTTAAGCCTCAAAATTGCATTTGAAGTGGGTTTTGGACGGTGGTGCATTTTTCACCTGTTATCAATTTATGGAAGAATTGCAACCTACTGAAGCAGAATTTAATGGGCCAGACATGGAAGTTTTTGTTTCCACAGAGGAAGCGTCATGCCCCCGATCCGTCTGCCACTCCCTCCGGATTACTGAACGCCTGCACCTGCTCCTTGTTACCCAAATTACTATATAGACCTGTGCCTCTCACTAAAACCAGTGTGAAGTAGTGCTGATGACTTGTCTATGCATACTGAGCAGTGCTCTTATTTGTCTTACCCATCCTTGACTAGTGCCTTTCCCTGACCGTCATTTAAGCCTTATCCCATTCTGTTATTTCGCCTGTACTATCCTGACTATTGGTTTTGACCTCTGCCTGTTTTGTGCCTATGACTTTGGAACTTCCCTTAACAGTAAACCAAACTCATCAACTTGTACCTGCATGCGTCTGCATCGTATCTCCAACGTGGCAGGAAGATGTTAAGGTGATTAAATGGAGATTGGGATATGGTACAGAGTATAACCCATGGTAATCATGAAACACGTTCCATGCAGTACACTTTGGTTGCAAGGTGTCGTTGCTGACGGTAAAGGCGTGCTCGACAGCAGCAAGCAGTGGCGTGAAGCTCCTATTCAAAGAAAAATTAGTTCCAAAACAGGAGGCACCACAGTCACCATAGAGTCTGCAGCTGGAGCCGATGTCTTGAATTTCTGTAACTGAAAAGGAGAAAGAGCAGCAGCCGTGGTATTTTTGTGACTCGGGATTGTAGTGCTTTGAGTACGAATTGTTTTATGGTGTACATGAACTTCACGATATGGGGGAGTTGGACTGGCCTTTAATAATTATGTGTACAACCATTATTTGAATATAAGAAAACCATGTGGGCAGTCCACTCATTCCCCCAGAGGTAAACAGCCACTATGATGGAATAAATCTCATGAAGGGTGGAAGAAGATGCAGATGGTTCAGAACATAATTCTTAGGTCAAGAGCAGTGTTGGTTGTAGAAATCCCCAAAGCCAAACAAAGGTGGCATGTCAGTAAACACCTGGTGGTGAGGGGAGGATGGCTGAGACGAGTATGAAAAGAGAGCACAGCCTTTCCCCTCCCAGAGGAAGAAATATTGGAATAATGGGGCACAGACAGTCAGTCCTGCGTGATGGAGAGAATCCACTGCAGCTTGTTGTCTGGGAACAAGGCCTGAAAGGTTGTGGAATCGAGTGTGATTTGTTGTCAAGGTAAGTGGAGGGTCTGAGGGTTTTCTCGGGTGAAAGTGGGACACTGAGATGTGAGAAAGCTGTACAAAGTGTGGATATGCCAGCTGCAGCCAGCTAAGAGGGCGGTGTAACCATAAGAAAATATTCCAGTAAGAAAGTGAGAAGCGGGATGTCATAGACGGTGTGCAAAATCCAGCTCCGGCTGTTGGCAAAGTAGCTGAAGATTTTGGGACTGCTCTTTGTGCTGAAAGGGTGTCAAACCAAGAAGTAGATACAGTCATCCAACTCTGCAGAGATACCATACAGACAGGCTCAAGAGCAGTAGTCAAGGGTGACCTACCCAGTAGTAGAAAAAGCCAGACCCTTTTGTATATCTAGAACGAGGTGAAAATCTTTGAAGGTTAGTATAATTTCTACCTGGTCCAGATTGTGTAAAGAGAATTTTGTACCTGTGGCTACTAAACTCAAATTGGATTTTCAGTCGGAACACTTTAAATTTGTCTCTTGCAGGTAGAAATAATGATTTTAAAATGAATGCATTCCCCAGGTTTCTTTTTATTCCAATGCCACAAAGTTTGCTCAAAGTCCTAATGGTCCTCTCAAAGTCCTTCCTTCAGTCAACAGACTAGTCGATCTTGTGAGCTGGAAGGAGTCTTAGAATACATAAAGAGTTCCTTCAACATGGAGGACTGGTTCTCCTATCATATCTTGTGTTTCTATTGGGCTGCAAACATGGACTCTAGTTCCTGTACATCAACCTCTGTCCCTGCATTACTCACTGCCAGACTGCCTGTTACTGCCTCGCAGTACACCTTGTGTTCAGTTGTTGTTTGTGCTCTTAGGATTTGTTTACAGTTTTGACTTGAGCATTTTGAACAAACAAATTTTTACCTACAGTACTGTGCAAAAGTCTTAGGCACCTGAGGGAAAAATGCTATAAAGTGAGGATGGTTCCAGAAATAATGCCATGAATATTTATTAATCAATAGACCTTCTAAAAAGTGCAGTAGACAAAAAAAAACCTCAGTCAGATCAAAATTTGGTGGGCCCACCCTTTGCCTTTAAAACAGCATCAATTCTCTTATGCAAACTTGCATGCAGTTTAAGGTAGAGGTCGGTAGGTTCTTCCAAACGTTTTGAGGAACTGGCCACAGTTCTTCTGCGCACTTTGACTGTCTCTGCATGTCCTCCCAGACTGACTTGATCATGTTGAGATGAGGGCTCTGTGGGGACCAGACCATCTGTTGCTGAAGATAGTTGTGTATGACTGAGATTGGGTGTTTGAGGTCATTCTCAGGCTGCAGAATGAATCTGGGACCAACCAGAAACCTCCCTGATGGTAGATAAGAATCTACCTGTACTTCTCAACACACATTTAAGTTGCCTGCCTAACACTTTTGCACAGTACTGTACAAGGCCCAATTTGTAATAACCACTTGCTCCAGCCAGGGAAATTGTGGGTTGGTGGGCATTAACACATGCCCTGATCTCAACAATATTGTTATATCCCTAAAAAGGAGAATTAACCAGACACCCTTGTGTTGGACTAGGCTTGATACCATTTAAGATCCTGAATTGTACTCAAAATAATAAGGCTAAATTAGTTAAAATACTTCAGAATACAACATTTTTGACCGATACCACTCTTCCAGCATGGTTTAGTCGTGCCCCTGACTGTCAGGATTTTGGACTGTTGTATTGAAGTCTCTGTGACAAGAGTTTGACGTGATGTAAATTTTGCAGTGGCCATTTTTGGAGTCTCGGTAAATGGGGTTCCAACATCGGCAGCATAAAAGATGCTTTCTGATCTTCCTCTCTTCTGGCAGGGAGAAGAATCTTGTTCGAAGAGAGGAAAAGAGAACGTGTGGCAGGTTCGCGCAAATTTGGTCTGCGTGTGGCATAACTATGTTTCCAGAGCATTTTTTTAAAAAAAAAAAAACTGAATTTTTTAACGTTCAAAAACCTCGCTTTGGGTGACAACCCGTGTGCCAATCTCCACATCCGTGGCTTGAAAAACAAAGCTGCTCATAAGGATCAAACAAACAGAAGCTTGAAGCTGATAGATGTAGAGATGATCCAAGTTCCTACGAGTTTCACAGGAGCGACCAATAGAAAACACGCCTCGGTATTATTCCGAAATGAAATGTTCTTGTGCTTAATTTAGTTTATTTTCATTTATTTTCTTAGCCTTTATTTCAAACTGATTTCCTTCTCTCGTTCGCCAAAGGACGCGTGGGCCCTCAGTCCACGTGCAGTTAAGAGAAACTGGCGTTGGTTTGGTCAGCCCTTGAACATAGTACATACCACAGAGAGATGCAACAAAGCCCGGAGGGGACAGCAGAGGGTTCTAATCCCCGGAAGCTTGTAAGTGGGAACCGGCTGAGTACTTTACGAATTGCCCGTATGAGACGTGTTGGGTAGAAATGAATTCAAATTCAATTTTTGTTTTCCATTACCTTCAAGTTAATATGAGTGCAGTTGCACAGATTTTTTTTTTTTTTTAAAAAACCTGATCAGGCCTGCAAAATTAAGTTCATGTGACGGTACAAGTGTCTATTGAAGACATCGAGGACATTAAAAAGAAATCCCCTCAAGTCCACTGAAGCCACCGCCTCTCACCGATTTAACAATGAATTCGGCCTAATAAACGTATCATATTCCAGCACATTTAACTTCTCGAACAGAAGTGCTAGTCTGTGGCATAGCAGTAACGTCGGCACAGCAAGCAACTGTTCCTCTGTTTATCTAGCTAAATAATTTATTTGGATAGAGACAATTCTGACTGTTATTTATGAAATGCATTAATCCATTTAAAGGTATTGATTTGGTTGCTTACAGAGGCATAAAGTAGCACTGGTTAGAATGGTAGTTCAAAATAGTTCTTCGGGCGCTTTTCATTACCATCTGAGGTTGTTAAGTCTGAAAGATGGTTAGCGATCTATTGACTGGAAGTGTACGCTACCTTAACTTCTGTCTTAAGAAGAGGTCTTACTTGTAGAGTGGGACTAAACTGCAGGGATTTCCTAGTTGTGATTCTGAGTTACATTTGTATGGATATGAAAGTTGGACAGCGAAGAAGCAGGACAAGAAGAAAGCAGACATTTGAATCGTGGTGTTGGCAGAGAATACTCCATACACTGTGGACGGCAGGAAAAACAAACGCTTCGGTATTGAGGAGATCAAACATACACTCTCCCTGGAAGCTCAAATGACAAGGCTTCAGCTTTTTAACTTCTGGCACCTCGTGCAAGGAGAAACACTACTGGTGAAGAACCAGGTTGAGAAGTTTGAAGGTCAGTGCAAATGAGGAAGATGTGCAGTGTGGTGGAGTGATACAACTGCAGCTATGGATGTTTCTCTGTCAAAGATTAGCTATCTAGCTGAAGACCGAGGTCAGATCAGGTCAACGGTCCATAGAGTCTCGATGAGTCCGCATCAACTCGAGGAGACTTAACAGCCACAACCTAGATGTTGCTCCTTAATGAAAGGCAGCTCGTATGACCTATCATTTTAAATGGCCTTCATTTTGGATAGGTGGGTCTAAGTGTTACCTTGCACTACAGTTTAGCAGTCATGGTCTTCCTGGCAGCCAACTGACAGCTGTGTCCTCACAGGTTTGGTTCTTAACCTTTACGATGTGTTATTCTGGTAGTAATTTACTGTTGAGGTATATATGTTGGCGAGTGGAGTCATCCGTAAAGTACAATGCACGGCCGTCATTAAAACGACTTTTAAAGAATTCTTCTGCTTCCATCAACATTGGTCTTTGCGTCAGTCCCTTTTATTGACCCATTTTTGTCATGAAAAATTGTCTTGAAGCTTAGGTAGGAATCCAAAAGCTGTGATGACAGGGAGTCCATGTTCATCCAATATGTGCTCCTGTCAGGTAAGTAACCAGCACTTTACAGGCCCTCATCATGTGTCTGCAGTAGAAGCTTATGCAGTGGTCAGCAAAAACTAGGACACAGCTGTCAAAGCCTAAGCTATAGGCCCAAAAAACCTACAGCTGAGACAGAAAGAGAAATCGACAGATGGGTAAACACGATTAGTTAAGATATCATTAAAGCATCGCTGGATTTGAAGTCGACATAAACCCCACTGGAAAGACTTTAGATGCAAGATCTCAGCAGACGGTCTGACAGATTTGTTTACCGAAAGGATCCCTCTAGGTGCTTCAGTCCTCCCTGGAGCAGATTGGCTCAGCAGAACCATCATGGAGACTCTGCTTTGTTAAACTCCCCGGAATCTACTGACACGACAGATTCGCTTAACATGGGTAAGAAGCGTACCGGAGTCCCCAAAAACAAATACCTTCCTCTTCACTCAGACTTCAGAGTTTTGTTATCGATTAGCCACTTTTGGTGCTTCGCTTCCTATTCCAAAGCGACGGTGGAAACAAGCTGTGTGGTACGTGGACACCATTGCCCACCTTTTGTCCACAGCGTAAGAAATCAAAATCTATTTCTTGAAGGCAGTGGAGAATCTGTGCTTTTCCATTTTAATACTGGCGGGGGTGTGCAGCCCTGCACGGCGAAGGCTTTGTGTGGGACTATTGATTATAATGCAAACGGCTGCTGGTAACAGAACAGCATCTGTGGAATTTAAGTCTTTTCTTTATAGAGATCATATGTTCCTTTTTTTCCATTTCACCAAGAATTCAATGCCGTTTTGAGAACTGGAAGGGGCTCCAAAAACCATGCGTAAAGGACAAGTCATCCCTTCCAAAAATCCTTTCTCAGAGAAAGAAATGTGAAACTGAACAAAACAGACCTTTGAGAATTCTGTAGTAATTGTTGGAAACTGAGAACATCCGTCTAAGGCGCTGACAACAATGGAGCTGTTCATCAATAAACAATTATCCAGTTTTTTTTAAAATACCCTTTCAAGCATTCATTTCATAGCGACACAGTCCTAACTGTAGACATAAATGGATTTGATTTTACTGCAGAGGTTCTCCTAGAATCCAGTTGGCATTCAGTGCAAATGGGATTAAGGGACACTTTTCATGCTGAAGAACATTGTCTCTTCATTATATAATATGTTCAGGAATCATCTGTCCACCTAGAACACTACATATATTCACAAAAATGTACCGCCAGACATCTCATATGCTGTCCCTACATGGCCCTTCTTTACAGCAGTGGCCCCTGTCACAATTTTTATTATTTATGAGTCATTTTTTTTCTGGCTGTCACATTTCAGGTGTCATAAATTCCCCTGCTGCCTCGATATAAACAATCTGCAAACATTAGCGGCGCCGTTTCTGCGTCTTCGCTATTCTGCTGGTTCATTGTTTCTTTCGGATTGTTTTTTTTTTTTTTTTGATTGTTTTTTTGAGCTCCCCATGGGACATATTGTCTTTTCTGCAACATTGCCGGTTGCCATAGATACCAGCAGCCAGGTTGAACCAAAGCAGACTTCGAGATAAGGGGAAAAAAAACCCCGCTAATCCCTTCGCCCCTTCTTTTACGATTTCCAAAAGTAATGAAATGGACAAAGACCGCAGCGCGGTCTTGCTTTTTGGTCGCGCATCGGAGCCGCGGGGATGAGGAGGCGAGGGGTGTCGGCCGGGCCAGAGATGCACTGTCATGATGGTAATGAGGAGGCAAACCGAGGAAACCGAGTCGCGCTCACATGCTCATTAGAGCTGACCTAGATCGCGCTTCCTCGTGCGCAACGCGGCTCGACGCGCCGCGGAGAGAGAGGACCCTGTTCCAGCAGGCTGTGCAAAATGCAAACTTTATGGCGATAACCGTGGGGGGGGGAAAGGTGGGCTTCTGAAAGCATTGTGCTCCACCACCGGTTTCTCCTCGCGTGCAAATTCGTTTTGAAGTCGCGCGTCGTAGGGTTGTGTCTTGGACTCTCGGAGTTTTTGTTTTTCCGCGCCCTTTTGCCGCAGTCGAAATCGACGTCACTGTTGCGGGGACAGACTGGCGCGCGTTCTCTCCTGTCGGGGTCTTCTTTACAAAACCACCAGAAGAACTACAGCTTCCTAGATTCTCGCTGAATGTTGATCTCCTCCCCCTCCAGCACGTTCTAAATCTCTGGATCAGAAAGGGCTCAAACTTCCTTTCGCCTGCAAGCGGCCCTAACCACAGACAAATATAGTATTAGTAATAACCAACAATTATTATTAACCCGTAGTATTGGGAGTAGTTGCGGTTTGAATTTTTGATCTAGGGGTTTGTGTTTGGGTGCTTCAGGTGTGGTCCTGGGTCCAAATCCTGGACAAGGACAGCAATGGGTGAACTTTCTCTGTGGATGCCACAGTAAAGCTCAAAGATATTTCCATTACTGGCGTTTAGCTGTCTGCTAAAGACACCCTGTTTCTATAAGTTCTGCAGACAGCAAAGTCTTCGTGCTGCTCCCTCTGGATTGGAGGTCCTGTTTTCAGGTCTCACCCCCCTGGGCAAAGCGCACATCATGAATTACGCCACTTTTAATTAAATTGATAACTGGATCATATAGAGATTTTAACCAGTAACATCCAGATTTCAAGGTCGTGGCTCTAACCATTTACTACCCTCCAGTTATGACAATAATTATTAATATCATTTAATTATTAATTAAATGATATTATTATTCTAATTATTATTCCCCCCCTCCTGTTAGCTTGCAGAACATATAAAATAATATTTCTCAAAACAACTTTTAATAGAAAAAAACACTAAATCACAGTTAACTTTGTTTTGGAAATACTCTCTCATGACACAGTGGTGCCGCAAGTAATGGTGTCATCTCACAGCACCTGGGCTTGAACGCAGTCCAGTCTCATGTGGAGTGTGCGTGTTCTCCTCATGTTCACATGGCTTTCTTCCCACAGTCCAATGACACATATTTCAGGTTAATTGGTCTCTGTAAAGTGCCCATAGTGTGTGGATGGGGCTACTGTGCAACAGACTGGTGTCCCATCCACAGTGTCATTTCCTAGCCTCTGGACCAGTGCAAACCTATCACTGGTCAGTGGTTCAGGACAATGGATGGTTGGATGGATGGATAGTTGTACAGAAAAATCTCTCACCTATATCTTATATTTATTTTGTAAATTCTCACTGCCCCTCAGTTCCTTGTTCATCTGTTATAAAGCAAGTTTCTTCATCGTATTGCATATATTTCATTACAAACTTTTAGTAACGCGTTATTTTTACGAACGTTCTGCATTAGACAATTTGGTTGTTGCGTCCATCATGTAATCGTCCAACAATATGAGTGTAATGCTGCTTAAAGGCCACATTACAAGATGGTATAAACATTATGAACATCTCATCATTGAGGTATTACACCAGTCAGGTTATTTCTGCTCTGTGTGGGCGGGGGGGCAGATGCAGAAACCAAACTAATAATTACAGGTAGATGTTTGCTGCTCCAGCCTTGTTACGCAGCCCTCCTCTCATTGCGGCTCCGATCAGAGGTAAGGCGCCGTCTGCTGCTCCAGCTGTTCTCAATGGTGCGTATCTCCTGTGTTGATGGTTCCCATCTTGTCTCACCTGTCACTGACCACTCTAGCTTCTCCTTGTCTAGCTTTCCCAGTGTTTGGCGAGTGAGGTGGAGTAACTTTCAGTTATTCCTTTTAACTCAAAGTCGTTTCACCTCATGGATTCATTGTTCCCGTTGTCATATAGCAACCTGCGGGGTTCGGGGTTAATGTCCTGCAACACGGATCTGGAAGTATGGAGATGTTACTACAATTACCTTTTAACTGTTCGAGTGATGCTTCCGTCCACCAAAATGCCCATTCGTGCTGTGGTTTACAAGTGTGCAACAGCAGGCAACCAGCAAACCTGTAGCTACAGCTCTACCTTCTCTTTGGGCAGACAAAAAATTGTCTCATTTATTGTCACCAACAAACAAGTCCCTTGTGCCCATTTGTTACTCAATTACAGTGACAGTTTCAAATACCCTACTGTTCTGCTTTACTCTCTTAGCTCAGCAAACCGTACGAGTTTTAAAAATTTTGATTTAACCCCCATTTCACATCTATAAAATGATGTTCTTCTTGTTAAGGACCATAGAATGAGTGATGACCCTTTGTGACCACATATATCGATTGACTCTAGAATGTTCTATCCTCTGGGTACATCCTTGAAGGGGTGTGGCCACTGTCACCGCAGTTGAGTCCATCCCTTGGTTTGCTGGTCCTCCGCTTCGTTCTCCTACAACTTTTCCAAGCACCGCCGGCCAGAGAAGCCTTTCTTAAACCTTTATGCTAAAAATGTTCTCCGTTTTTGCCGTGTTCTCCCTGATTCCCGCTCCCGCAAAGATAAACTTCCACTCTCCATCACTGTAACCTCAAATATGAGTCCTAATGCCATTTTCTCTTCAGATGAAGCACCTCCTTCTCGAGAGGTTCACATCTGGGACTATTAACTTCCTCCTGTTCACAGGCAGTTACCATAGTAACCTCCCCAATTAGATCGTGCACTGTGCTAAACTCTCAAATCTAATTATAAAATAATGCTTTAAGTTCTATAAGAAAAGGTCCACATTCCCATGACTACTGTACCTAGCACGTAGGCCTGCTTTCAAATGGCCGCAACAGCGCTGAGCCATTGGTCGCATGACGTTTCTGAGTCCGGAATCCATAATCTTGGATCAGCCGTCATTTCGTCCGCGAGGCCACTGGGGCCACGTAACATATGACGCTCAAATACACTTAACAATAAGTACACAACAAAAGCCAAAAACATAAATAATCGGTAAATAAACACAGTCTGACCGTTGGGTCCTCGTGTGGCATTATGGACACAGTTGGCTGCTGGTAAGAAGGACCCCCCCCAGAAGAGCTTCTTCCCGCACCTAACCTGGTGGATAAAAGAGCTCGTGGTGATCACCTCGCCGCCCAGGATGGACTGTAGTTTCATTTTTCAGGATATTTTATTTCAGCATCGGTCTGCAAACTATAAAACACATTTCCCCCCACTTGTGGCTGGAGCATCATTTGTAACGCAACTGTATAAAATCCTGCAGCCTTTCCCCCGGTTCATTTCTTTCTTCAGCTCAGTTGTGCCGTACGGTTTCGTGCTTGAAAAAAACCTCGGCTCTTATGTTAGGCAGCCTCGAATTAAGTAATATAAGTGTTAGAAAGAGAGGCAGCCATAAGCACCTCATTGCGATACAGCTCTTAATAATGTATTGTGAACCAGTTAAGGCTACAGTCGAAGCCACTATCAGCCGCTTGTAGAAAATGTAGCTATTGATATACCTGCAAAGTGCGGTTGGTAACAATTCACCCTCGAATTAGCTGCGTATGTTTCCTCATTATAATATCGGCGTCTAGAATGAGATAAACAGTGTGATTCCACCTCCATCTTTCGATCCTGACCGTTATTGACGTGTCCTTAACCCGGCACCTTTGTGCAAAGCATCTTTTTTGTTTGACATTTACACAACAGGGTGTTTCACAGGGGCGGGATAAGTACTTTGCTTCAAGGTACAACCACAGTAATGGGGTGTAAAGCAGGAATCGGCCGCCCCTGAGACACAAGTCCACGCTGTATGGAGGATGCTGGTTGAAAGTCTTTAATCGCTCGCTCGCCTTTGCTACTCGCCGACCACACGCCGGTGACTTGAGATCTGTGAGGAGTTTCTGTCAACTGTTTGTCAAGCGATTGTCATCAGCGTGAAAGCGGATTTTCTGTCTGTGACCGTGCAGACCACTGCTGGCGTAAGCCCAGAGACCAGCTCCTAAATGGGAAGCATGGGAATGTAAATTTTAACAGCTTTCGGGACCAGATGGGTTTTTTACATTTTTTTTCTTCTGGTCAATGTTCCTTTTTTTAATTTAACAAAGTGAATGAAGAGCGATAAGGGCGGTAAAATCTGCCAAGAAACAGAAAAAGAGCAAAGAAGGAATGGGTCGCCGCAAACCTCTATCTGTACATATCAGACGTGATCTTTTTAGGCTTATTTTACATCAAATTGTCCTTAAAATCGTGTGGCTCATTATTTCTAATAGAAAGAATGAAAATTGTTCTTAACATTCTCATCACTATCATCTCCAGAAATCAAATAAACAGAAAGAAAAAGGGAGGGAAAAACACCAGCGTCTTTTATTTACTTGTTTACTTGTAAGATTTAAGAAGCGCATGTCAGGGTTCATGAAGTTTGTGACACCGCTGTGTATTAAGTTGTTCGAGTTGGATATGATTGATAAAGAGACTCAGCCGCTGGGAAACTGAGATCAAATGGCCAGATTTCCAGGTTAGGAATATGGTTTTTGTTGGTGATAGTTTGTCACGGCAGGACGTTTTTTAATCGATACGTCCAAAACAGAGGTGTCACCAAGTACGTGCATAGATGGAGACGACTATGGTTTTTTTCGTCCTTTTAGCCTTTTCTTTTTACAAAAGGACAACTGACTCATGGGCCAAAGCTGACTGGACTGCCCAGGGCCCACCGTAGAGAAGAAGACCAAGGAATGATGAGGAACAATGAAGGGCTGTGAAAGGTGTCGAAAGAAACGGGAACAGATCATGATTCTGTCCTGGGATTGTTTTGGGGTTGGGACTCATCCCTCACCTTGACTTAGGACCATTTTTCTTGGCCTCATATTATTCATCTGCTTGCTACTGGTTTCTTTCAGCGCATTGTTCTCATCCCACTGCATTGCACATCACTTGCTCTGAGGGTGAAGGGTCACGCGGAGAAAAGAGTCCTCAAAGAGATCATCAATTGGCAGGACTTTACAACAGCGAAATTTTGAAGAGTTTCACCAAACGTACAATAAACGCAGTCTTTTACATCTTTCTCCCTTCTCTTAGTGATACTAATGGGCTGCTTCAATCTTTAATTCACAGTTGCCTAGCAACAAATGATAAATTTAAACTGTATTCCTCGTAGTTTGTCTCAAGAAGAAAGTAAAACTGGTCCAATTATCTGTTTATATATATGTGTGTGTGTGTGTGTGAATGTTAATGTTTTGATATGATTGTCACTTTAGTTTTTTTATACTCTAACTCAACCGGCGTTCTCAGTAGAAGCAACTCACGAACAAAAAAAACCTAATAACATTTTGAAGTGGCAAGAATGAGAAAGTTATCCGAGTGAAAATCCTGCAGACGCACATCTAGGCCCCATGGGCATCTAGGCCGGTTTCGTGTTATATAAGACTGCATAAGAAGCAAGTAACATTATGAACGATAACCTTTGTCCGTAAACAAGCAGCGTCAACGAGGTTGAGAGAAGCAAAGAGCGCATTTATCCATTTTCTTTCTAACATGGACGAATGCTTTGTGGAGGTCATTCCAAAGCCATCAAAAAGTCCCAGTCTTTAAACCCCAAGAGAAATGTCCTTTGAATTCAGTGGCACCCCCTGGACTGTGGACTCAGTGACCTACTGGATGTCTATTTGTGACCAGGACAGTACTGCAAAGTGTTCAGAGCGGTTTAGGAGGAAAACACGGCAATATCTCGCAACGTTCTACGTCCACCAGTGCCGTAGCCTTTCATAAGCATAAGGTTCTGTTCTGGTCCAAATTTGACCTATTTAGACATGCTGGTAGTCATAAATATAGCTTATTTTATCTGACGGGCAAAACGTTTCATGTCATCCTCAACACTAGGCATCTGGACGCTTAAGTTCTTGATCCCCGGTTTCGCTGAATTTGACGTGATTCATTCACGTTCGGCGGTGGTCGTCCTGGTTCCCGACCGCTCCTAAGAAATGATTTCGTGAGGTTTTTATCAAGAGCAAATGTAGACTCAAGGACTTCACACACACAGGTGGTATCGTTTTTGGGCGAATGACCTCTGCGGACCATAAAGGTCTGTCGACCATTTTATCCAAAGCGAAGGGTAGAAATTGTGATGATGATTCATAGTGAAGTTGGTCAAAAGGGGCGACACAGCATGAGGTGACTGTACAGGGGCTGCCCCATTTTATACGAGAACACCTGAGAAGAGAGGGGTCTCAAACACAGCCCAGGGGTTAACAATCACGTTTCTGTCCTTGTCTAACCAGATGTTTCCACGCTGTCTTGTCCCCTCTTTACAAGCTGAAGAATCTTCGGTGACCCCAGTCGCGACAAAAGAAAGATTCCTATTATTTTATAACCCAACACAGCAAAATGCCAGCGTGAGAGGGGTTGGCAAGGGTCGTAGCCCACACTCCCAATGTGATCATCATAGCTGCGTTGAGGCAGGATGCTGGGGCCTCTACAGACACAGACAGTATCGCTCACTTCTCCATTTTCAGAGGGTGGTGCAGCATCTACTGGCTGGGTTAAGTATTACCCTTTGGGCGCTTTTTCGGTTGTGTCCAAAGCAGCCAGAGATGTGATCCATTAGCTTTCGGGAGCCTGACTAAGGGGAAGCTGAGATCAATCCGGACCCATTTGATCTGTTAGAAGGTGCCTCCTCTGTACCTGTGCATTACTGCTACAGACTTGCAGCTGCTTATGCGTAGCATGTAAGAAATGATCGTGAAATTAGTATTACAAAAAACGGCGACGTTTCGCCGTTTAGACGATTTATATATTAACACGTCGAGCCGAGTTAGAGCAGCTGAGATAAAACACTTGGTAAAACCCTTTCGTGGCATTTTTTCATACAACTTTTCGTGGAGGGTCTTTTCTTTTGAAAACTTTTTTTTTTGATATGATGAAATGAAATCTTACTAAATGCCAAAAGATGGCAGATGTCACTGAGCTCATTTTAATTTGATTTTTGAGCGAGGTGTGTATATCCACCGTGAGGCTGTGTCACTATAATGTTGACCAGTAAGCGTGTGCCTCCTGAATTGCCACGTTTGCTTCTAAAATGGGTAACTAAGCAACAAGGACAAATGGGAAATACTCTTCTTATATATATATATATATATATATATTTTTTATGGAACACAACATTCAATTTAAGATGTGGGATTAAGCCTTCATATCACGGCGTTTTACTCCCCGTCGATTTTGCCCACAGGGCATCTGAGGACAAAAAAGCAGAGAATATTTGATTTACCTGGCGTAAAGTGGTGCGGAAAAGGGATGGCTTTTGTCTGCAGCACTCGGAACAACACAACGGTATCCTTTGAACTCTGATTTTATTACATGCAAACACAGACCGCCACAGCACTAGGATTTTGTAAAAGCGGCACCAGCAGCACTGAACAGGGTCAAAACAGCCTACACTGCACAAGAACTTTTGTGAAACACAGTTTGGCCACACAACAGCGTCTTCACTTTACAGGTAAATCCGGCAAACACGGTCACGGGCGTTCACGGGTGAGGGACGTTTCCACGGCTCATGCTCGTATAGCTGAACACGCTTTGCCTCAAGTGCAAAGCAGCAGGAGAAAAGTCCATTGCTCACTTCACTGAAACTTCACTGAACACATCAGTTACGCACCTCCCACTTCACAAATCCTTTTGGCCTATCAGCCTAACACACTGCTGACCAGGCTTAAGTAACTGCGATGGACACCTTACCAAATGAACATTTACATTATGCGTTTAGAAGCCGTCGACTTGCGACGCGAACGACTTTCGGCTTAACGTGCACAGAAGAATTCCGCTTACCTGACAGCGAGGACCAGTCAGCAATGTGTTAAGCAGAATCGCCTCTGTGTAATAATAAATAATGGGTGCAAAATAAATACAAAAAATACAAATGACTGTAACTAAAGTGATTGGTAATCGCCGACTGCGTTTCAAATCCGAGTTAGGCCTGTCCGCGTTCAGCGTTCGCTCACTTTCTGCTGTTCTGCTTGTACCTCTTCATTAATGGAACGCACGGAGGAGCAAAAAAGTACGCAGCATCACTGCATCTTCATAAGTAGCCTAGCTGTGCCGTAGAAGAATATGGGAAACGTGTCCATGGTTGTAGCGAAAGCAACAAAGCTGTTAAATGACTTCCAAAACATCTATGCTGCAATACCGAGGACACGCAACACTATCGCACTGTGGTTAGGCACTTACGGCTAAGTAGCACAGAGAACGAGAGAATGTCGATCACAGATGTCACTTAGATGGTCACTAAGTCCTAGGGAAAGGGTTGTTTGAAAAAAATAATGTGTTCTTTTTTATTTATATTGATATACTATTATTACATACGTGAAGGCAAATGTTTCAGTTTGCATGTATGGATTCCTTGGCGATGTGCATCCCATTAACACAAGAGTACTCGAGATTTTTTGGCTGCGAACAAGCAGGGTGATGAGATCGATGAACAATAACGTTCGGCGTACCTTCAGAAAAAAAAAAAAAAAGATTGTGTCAACATTCGGAAGAGAAAGTGAGAAGAGTTACAGTAGCTCATGGCTTCCTGGACATTGGAGTCCCTTCTATTGTTGGTCCTCTTCTGCTTGCTTGCTTGTTCCCCATAGATCCCAGTATCAGATCCATTTTTGGTTGAAGATATTGTGATTTTTTTTTCCCACAGGGTCAATGAAATCTTGCTGCAAAGACTATCCACTTGGAAAGAAGAACAGATGACAGATATAATGGCCACACTTGTAGTTTCTTGCAGAAAATCACGCCACTGAAAACAGATAAGTGCAGATTTGGCTAAAGGAATGGCACTAATACCATGGTATGCCACAGATGTTCATGCACCAGGAAGTTCATCAAGGCTACTCTGTAGTAGATACCTGAAATGCTCTGGCCAGTGAGTCCCTCCCTTCGTCCCGAGAAAACAGTGATGATTTGTGTTTCTCTTGGGCTTGGTGAATGACAGTTGTGGTCTGAGTTGCTCGGCATAACCTTACCCCGACTAAGCAGGCAAAGTGATCAATTTGACCACCACTTCATGAGCGATCAAAAACGTTTAACACCTAACGTTCAGGAGGAGCCAGTTACGACTCAGGCAATTATATCTGTTCCTACCAAAAGGCTCTGAAAAGATTACAAGAATTCATAGCAACCAGGATTCCATGAGTCAAAGGTCATTAAACAATCATTGGCGATGCCCTTAACCAGAACAAACAAAAACCACGTCAGAACTGTCTTTGTAAAGAGTAATAACCATTATATCGTTCAGTAAGATAATAAAACTGTTGGAGGGAGAGTAACAATTCAACTGGGTTGGGTAACAACTATCTTTGTGTTTGAATGCTCAACCACTATGTGTACATGTATGTATACACACACACACACACACACACACACACACACACACAAAATCAATGAATCCATGGCCATTCACTATGACTTCACTCAAACCTCAGGGTCTTAACAACATTCTCGTAACATTTTGGCCTGTTTGACAAACCAGTAATGCAAAGTACCCTTGAACTCTTGTTTCCACCTCTCATGACATCAAGTAACACAGCGCCTTAACACCTGGTCACCTTGTACTGGAGTGAAAAAGAGCCAACACACATTGCTTGGGGCTCCAATAGCTCCGTTCCCCAAAAAAACACACCAAGAAAAGATCGTCTTGGGAGCTAGGGCGAGGACCCAGTAACAGCATGGTGTTGCACATTCAAACACTGTTTGGGTTATAGCAGAGCATGTTGAGTTGCAAGTTCTCATCCCAGTGCCTGAGGATGATGAAGAGCTGGTTAGCTGCAGCCTTCACAGATGCCAGGTCCCGGCCTTCGGGGATAGCCTGGCCACTCAGCCACATACTGGCCTTGGCAGCCACCAGTTCCCATTCAATGAAATAGTTTGCTGAACTGTGTTCCAGCCAAGCCAGTGCCACAGCTGTAGCCCACACTGCATCTTCCAGCTCGGGGAAATCCCACGGACTGCCGGTTGCTACCAACAGGGTGTTCAAATCCTCTAACTCAGACCCACGCCCACTATCCCTCTGAAGGTGTACCGGTGAGTGCAGGGACTCACCAGAGGAGGGTCCATGGAAGGGGGTTACCAAGAAAGAGGTCTCACCCTCAGTCTGGGGGCTCCTGACAGGATGGGAAGGGCTCAAGCAAACACCTTCCTCCTTCTGGGATGAGTCCATGAGAGATGTAGTTCTCTTGGGCCCCTCCTGGCCCTCAAGATCTGCCCTTCGTCCCCCTGAGTGGGATGTGTGGGCCAGGCTCCCACGGTGGCTGGCAAACGGGGAGGTCCACTTCAGTTTGTCCATGGGCACGCTGATGGCCTCACACAGTGCATCATTGAGAAAAAATGCCCCGCAGGCTAACTGCAGGGACACCTATTCAATGAAAAATGCGAAGACACACCCACAGACGAACATCATCAGTTTTTTCCACTTAGTAATGAGCCATCAGAAGATTATTGTCGAGTGTCCCCTGGTGTCAGAACGTGGACTTTTCCTATGGCGCTAATGGAACACTATTCTTCATACTAAAATGTGTAACATAAACAAAGTTGATACAATTACACTGATTTATTTAGTAGACGATTCCTTAAAAGTGACGGTCGATTCATGGTATGTAAAAACTTCTACCAAAGTAGATGTCGAATCTTGGAGAGGCCCGGCTAGAACACACATATACACACAAGGTCATATAGGCAGTGCATAAGTCATGTGTGGTGCCACCCACCAGTGGAATGTAGTCCGTATTCTCATTTTCACTCTCGCCCATGGGTTCAATGGTCTTGCTGGGTGACCGGCTCATGAACCCCCGTGCAGCCCATGTTAGCATGCGTGCCCTGCTGAGGTTCAACCTGCAGAAAGACACAGCCATCGGCACATGTGTTAGTTGTGTCTGACCCAATACTGCAACTAAAATCATAATGTCTACATGGTCTTCCATCGGGGTGCCATGTTCGAGTATCCACAAGCCAGATTTTGTTTTCTTAAGTGGAGCTTTGCTCCACCTTGCTACCGTCACACCTATGGTCAGCCAACAACTGCTGGATTACTGAAGGAACAGCGTTCAATTCCAAGCATGTGACATCTAAACCTCCAGCGGTGAAGGAGAAGGTGTGTACCTGTGTACATCACTCTCTACTTGGCATAGTAAACATAAGGTATACTGCAAACCTTCGGCATCCGAAATCTCTATAACACCTCTTGAAAATTGCCGGATATGTGACACTGGGCGGGGCTGACAGGTGAAATGTCCTGTACTGTATGTACCGTACCACGCATTACGAACATGCAAATGAACAACACCTTTAATTGTTTTTAAGTGGGTAACTGGTGTTTAGAGTGTTTATCACACTGAAATAATGGACTGATAGTTATACAGATGTTTTCCGATGGGCTGGGAACACCTCATTTATTTACTTTCCCCATTTAAAATAATGGGGAATAGGCACTCGGTACCTGAAAAATTGGTATCCGACATGTTTTCGGGGACGAATTAGACTTGGATACCGAGGGATTACTGTATAGAGTTGGGCAATTAAGAACAAGTAAATGAGTAAACAGAAAGTTGATGCAGAAACCCTACAACATCACATCCACCCAGAGCCCAAGTCACATGAAGCAGTTCTACAGCTGAAATGAGACACTGCAGTATCTAATGCTGGAAAAAAATCATTTTTTTTGCTGAGACGTGCCTGTCCACCCCTTCAGAAATATGTGACCAGGCACATTAAGGTCTAAACCACATACAAATGGCCGTCTCGGTCACCGGAATGACTGCACTTGGATTCATTTCGATGAATGATTCCACCATTTCCCTCCAGAGTAACTAACTCTAGGAAAAAAAGAATTTAAAAAAGGATTACACCTATAAGAGACACATTAAACCGAGTTGTAAAGAAATGAATATAGTGTTAGCATGATAGATAAAAGCAGACCATTGTGTACACGGCGTCATAAATCACAAAGCTCCAGCAAAAGCATTTCTACACAAGAATGTAGCAATAAAATACATGAAGACATCCATTCAAGTGATGTGCATGTTGTGCTGTTGAGGTTCGGGATTCCAGTCTTACACCCCTAGTGAAATATCTGGAAAGAAAGTCCTTTCTGAGTGTAATGGAAGGTTTTGAGGTGCAGCAGAATGAGAATAACTCTCTGCCTGAACATCCGAGAGCTCTCCAGAACAATCATATGCTTTTAACCACTGCAATCAAACCCAGGCTCTCGTCAGGGTCACAAGAGACGGAGCTCCTCGTGAAGGAACGTGATGGTGTCTCAGAGTGCAAAAGCAACCGGCCCTTCCAACGTGAGGCCCATAAATTCACGGTTGCATCGTTTTCCACGTTGCATTACATGCCACGGCTCCTGCCAGGTTCAAAATGAAATGCAGCTTAACATCCGATCCATCAGAAATTTGCAAGTCCGGCTCATTTGCATTGTAATTATGACCATTATTTGCACTCGGCTGGTAATGATGTTAAATGGCTGAGCTATTATTGAGCCAGTTGTGCCACCACCCCAACATCTAATACACCCTTAGAGACACACACATACAAACTTCCCAAGTTAACCCTGCAGTCATAGATGCAATGTTTGTCTGTTTGAATTGTCCAGAAGGGCAAAATTAAGACAAGTGCATTTGGCCATTAAGCGAACTGAACAAAAGGGGTGATGGAGAAAAACTGTAAAATCAGTCAAAGGCAATTCAAACACGGCCAGTGCTCTTATATTCACACACACTGACATGAACACCATTTGAGCACAAACTTACAGTCTGAAAAGCAAATCAGTGACTGTCCATTGCCTTCGAAACTGCAATGTTGCACTGGAAAAATCCAGAAATAGGTCCAAATCAAATCCCTTGCAAGTATCCGTCACAGTGTCAGAGGTGCGATGCCAGTTTAGACAGGAATAAGGAAATTCAACAGGGGCAGAGGATGGGAACGAAGATTCCACATCTCCTTCCAGGAAACACCTGGCTGCATTTGATGTCACTCGAGCAGCTGCTGCTTGTTCTGCTTGCCCAGTCACGCAGCCCCCCCCCCCCCCCCCCCCCCCCCCCCCCCCCCCCCCCCCCCCCCCCCCCCCCTGCCCCCCCCCAGNGCAGCCCCCCCCCCCCTCCCTCTCCTGTCTTCATCCCCCAGCTTCTGGGGCAGTATAGTACCAACCTGGCAGAGAAGAGGCTCTCCACCGTTCTCTGCGAGTGTTCAGAAGCCAAAGAGGGGCTCTTGAGCGGCACTGGAAGGAGGGCAGCAACAGCGGGTTAGTCACGCATCGGTCCCTCCGCAGAAATCCCCCCACCCCCCCCATCTTTGCACACAAAACACATACATAATGGATACCCGCTGCACAAAGAGTAAATGAAAATGGAGGCCAGTCGCAGCCTCTGGTCCACCAGCAAGCTGACAACTTAACCTCCTAATGGAGAAAATGACATTTACATTGTGCATGAGTGTGTGAGTGTGTGTTTCTGTGCATAAGAATACTGGAGCCATGGTCAATTGAGGGGTTCCTCTCAGAAATTTTTCTCCCACAGATATCAAAAGGAAACTCCGGTTCTTTCAATCAAAGGCAAATTGTGAGGCAAACGCTCTGACTTCCAGTGTAAAATTTACAGGATAAAGGAGCGTCAACATCAGCATCACGTTACCATCAAATAAAAGATTTAGCCTTATAATCTAAAAGGATTTTCAATTTCCCTTTACAAATATGAAAGCGTTATTTATCTATTAGTTGTACTGAGTGGCACAAACTGGCTTTGGAGAGTTCAAAGGCAAACCTACCATCAGTGAAGGTGAACCTGTCCCAACCCGAAGAAGACGGCGTACTGCAGGAGGACACAGCATCTTCACTGTCTGGAATTTGTTTTAAATGTAAACAGATTATGGTCAGTTTAATTTAGTTGTGCTTTTGCAGGGAACGCGTGCTATGATTATAATTTACGACCAGCGAGTCGCCGTTCATTTTGCCAATTCGTTTCTCCTTAAAAATTACATTTTTGTGCATGCATTTAATTTGGTATGAAGGTAGATACGTTCTTCTGGTGTTTGAACTTCATGTTTGTGTCCTGTAGACTTCTCGCCATGATATCGCTGTGCTGTATACACACACACACACACACACACACACACACACACACACACACACCATTAGTAGGAGAATATATGGATTTAACAAATTCAAGGGTTTCCACAGTGAATGGCTTTGAACAAAGATTACTTATAATGTAAATTGCTAAAATACAGAAATATGATGTAAAGTGCATATGCCACAAGTGCACGCATTTTCTGCAAAAGGTTTTCACAAGGTTTTTTTTCCCCCACTTTCTGTGTTCTATATGCATTGAGTTGTTTTTTTTTGTTGTTTCGCATCACAGATGCGGTAACCTCGCATGGTTATCTTGTGGTATAATAATGCCTAACTGTGTAAAGTAATTTAGCTGATGACTAAGTAGCTGTCTGAATGACTCTAGCAGCTGTCGAGCAATTTCCCACTGAGCCGGCATGCCAGATGATGAAAATAGCCCAGCTGTGGAGAACTCAGAAGTCCTTCTCAATAATTGGTGCCGCATCGAGTCCCCCTTCACCACCCCCCACCTCCTATCAGCATGTTGGTTCCATATTGCAGAAACTTGGATCAAGATCAGTGCTGAGGTTCACTGCAAGAAAGTGCTAATCCCTCAGGTCATATAATAGGGCTGCTCCAAGTTCAAGCAGATGATGAAGAGATGGTTCGTTTCAGCAGGGCACATTACCCTATGGGATTTACAAATAATGAGGCCTTAGGCCAAGGGCCATGGTGTGATGTGGAATTTGTGCAGGAATCCTCCTGGTGATAGAAGGCACGGTAAGGTGTGGAGGAGGGTCTTACTCAATGGGGCGAAGCCCTCCTTAGCCTGCTCCAACACACAGCCCGACTGAGAGCGCCCCAGGCCAGTGGAGTAGTTCCTGTTCTTCCGACTCCCGGGACGAGAGCTCCCGTGGCCGCTCTGCCTTGAGACATCACCTAAAATAAACACAAAGGGCTTTCGTGAATCCCGGCTCATCGAACATTGTAACTGTCAATCTAACACTCAGAATCGTCTTTTCCAGAATGGCAAACGTGGGAGCGAGAGTGGGAAATGCTTCCCTGATTTTGTCGATGTTCCAGGATGAGCCTTTGCACACTACTGCATTTACAGTTCTTCAGACTTATGAATACAATGTCTGTTTCAGTGTCTTAAGGTAACATCTTCTTTGTCGTTAATTATCATAATTTTGCGGCTAAAATTACACTTTTATGGACCAATTCAGGACACTCTTCTCAAGTGTGCAATGGCAGGATCCCCCAAGAACTTTGGGATATGTGTCCTTAACATCATGCTGTCTCTTATGTAGCTGCCCATTCATCATCCTCTCTTGCTGATATAATCGAGATGACACGTTTGTTGCCAGTTTGGCAGGCTATTATGAAAGGTCATTCCCTCAGCCTCTGGCATTTTATCCATTTAATTCAACCTCTGGCATCTAATTAAGTCCATGTGTATCCACCACGGAGCAATGACACCTCAGCCACCCACCTGGATTTGTGTACTCAACTATAGTTGGTAGGTATTCGTTTGTGTCCAAATCGATGGGCACAAACGCCGTGTACTTGCTGAGTATGTTGCAGGCCTTGCTGGTCTGAATGGCGTAAAGTTGGTACTTCCGACTCGAACCTGTGCAAACAGCAAGGGAATTGCGTGAGTTTTTCAGTATTTCTGTTCAGTTTTATCACGCTGTACCTGCAGCTCTTTCCAACAATAATACCTCCACAGTCCACAGAGCGATCTTGTTCCACAGAGTGTTTGCATAATGAAGTCCAAGTCATGGCGAAGATATGCAAAGCAAGGCAAAAGCCTCGGGAGGAGATTCATGGTTTATCGTGGATTCTGCTTGCAAGCTCTCACACAGAGACATCCCTTACCGTGTTCGATCTCACACTCCTTCTCTGCCATTTGTTCAAAGTCCTGAATGATGGACCGTGCAGCCAGGTGGTGAATGGTCTCGTTCCACAGGTCCTCGTGGACCTTCTCCTCTCGCTCCCTCCCCTTGAGGTAGGGTTCGATGTCAAATGCCACCTCCCACTTGACTGGCTTTCCACAAAGCAAGCCAGTGACTACTGCCTTGCAGCCCTTCCTACTGGAATTGGGCATGCTGGGGTCTGGAGAAGAAGGCTCCATAGGTGTTTCCATCTCACAGAGCTGATGGGTATAGCCATCTGTTATCACAAAGGCAAAATGTTCTCAGACCACACATGGGACTTCTAGCATCAGTCCGCTGACACTCATAATATTGTGGAAACATTGCACACAAAAATTAGACATGCAGCTTGAACGAATATGACTGGTAACATCAACAAGTCCAAAGAATTTTTAAAGGTTAGACAGAAAAAATAAGAACTACTATTCCAGTCTCTGCATAGCATAATGTAACTGCATTTGAAGAGAGCAAATGTGGCAGTCATGCCAAAGAGACTGACCTACATCTCCGCTGCTGCTGACAGAGGGGCTGTCTGTAGAGGATCTAGACCCTTCTTCTACTACTGCACTTCGCATCGTGGCATGCAGCCCCTGAGGCAGTTGGTCCCCCTCGGGAAACTGGGAACATTCATCCTGCTGCAGGTGTGGAGATCGTGGGCCACTGGTAGATCGACCCCTGGATGATGTGGCACACAGGCTCGCCAGCTGTGGCTGGGGTTGACGGAGGGGAGGTCAGTAGCAGGACACACGTCGGGAAAAACAAACTGAAAATGCCTCCAGGCAATGGCGATAGGAGAAATGAACATCCAGCTGGGGAGTGCAAGACAAGGTCAATCGAGTTGTTGATGCAGTGTCAGATGTACTACGGTTTGCAGGTGATGCTTTTGCATGGCGCAACATTTCTCACTTGTCGCTGTTGTTATTGTTTGATTAATTAGGTGACCCTTTTATATAAAGAAGCTTACAAACGTATCAGCTTATACAGCCAGGTACTGCTGTAGTAATTCGGCTAAAGTACTTTGCACAAGGCTACACAATCCATGGACTTTATCAGCTCACAGCATGCTGCCTCATATTTACAAGAAGGATCACTCGTGGTCCAGGGACATGACCGTGGTGATCGTGCTGCCCCGTCCTCCAGTCACAACTTAGTTTGTGACTCCAAAGTCCAGCGTTGAACTTGAACAGATTCTATATTGACAACCTCATATGCATTGCAGGTAATGTAAAGTGTAAGTGCTACTGAGTCGAATTTGACTCACAGCCACCGCTTGGTGTAAAGATTCACGCAATCCAGAGTAGAGGAGATCGAGATCCAGGTGCAGTGTTTATTTATATCTCAGGTTTGGAGTACCAAAGGTGACGGTTCAGGGATAGAGGTTTGGGCAGGAAAACGCAGGTCGCAGGTTTGTAACCAACCGATAAAAAGGTAGCGCGTGTTCTAGATTCTGCAACCTCCATCTGCGCCGGTGCTCATCTTTGCTTGTTCCTCATTGTCGTGAATCAGGTGTTTGAAGGTGGATCCGCTTGGTGCTGCAAACCTGATACTTGGTAATGGAGGAGTTGCATTGCCAATGTATTTTCCCCATATCTCCAGGTTGCAAACATGGTGAGAACATGCAAACTCCACACACCTTTAGCTGGGTTTGAAACTATGTCTAATCGAGTGCTTTAGAATTAGTCACAATGATTTAGCCATTTAGACACCTGGGTAATATTTACTGGAGCAATTCAAGCAATTTGTTCAAGGTGAGATTCAAACCTGGGTCATTCTAGTGCACAGCAGCAGCAATAAACATGATGCCTCCTCCTGAGTCTAAGGGAGAGTCTTGTGGGTCTCCAGTGATTGTTCTCTCTAGTATGTTTACTACTCTGTTCCACCACACATAAGGAAAAAACAGTCGCTGAAACATCTCATAAACACGCCTTTTCCTTACAGTCTCCCTTCAATCAACCGTGGCCGTTGAGGACAAAATCGAGGGAGAAGTGATCGCCGTTTCTCTTTCGCCTCTGCAAAATCAAATCACGTGACGGCCGAGACAAAATTACTCACTTACGAGTCCTTTGCTGTACAATGTGAGCATAAATCTTAAAGGTTTTACATTTCTGACGTCTCGTCGACAATGAATTTATGCCAGAGCTCTTTTACAAAAATAGCACCTTTACCAATGTGCTCCAAAATAGCAAAGGGCAGGATTCTGAGAATTTCCATCTCCTCTGGGACTAGAACAGTGAACAGAACAGATGCTGGATAATTATGTTGATGCTATCGCAGCTTCGGTGCTGTTTTCCACAGGTCTCAAACAGACTGTCAGTTGCATCCAAGTAGCTGTGTTCACGTGTCCTACGAAGCGAAATGGGCTTGAAGTGTTCCTTTGTACGTTTCTTTTCCGAGCCGCTCCGGATTACGCGCCTCGATTCTGATCATATCTCTCTCATCCCTGACACACTACGTAATTGCAGCCTAGGCCATTAACAAAGAGCTGTCGCTCAAGTCTGTTAAACCGGTAATGGCGGCTACAGCACGGAGGAAGCAGAAGCGAATCGTCATCATCGGGTTAAGTTGTTTTGAGCCCACTTTCACGTCTGCTGTCAATTAAACCTCACTCACCACCGAAGCAGCGCCATTCATTATGCCCGTCGCTTTAACAAACCGTGAATGGGCAAATGAGATTTTCCACAAATGTCACATCCCACGAGGCTCTGGGCCTCTGAGCGTGTCATTTGTAATGGCTAGAAATTCTGCTTCGTAATATCAAAGGCGGTGGTTGCAATTTCATAGCTACACCGGGTCTTTGCGCTATAAACATTCCAGTTGTGAATGTTCAAAGAAGTCATCGTTTTCCCAATTGTTTATTTCTGGTAGTATTTGGTTTGCAATCCAGAAATTTATTCACAGAAAATTTCACCTGTTCTACCTCAAACAGGCCTCAACAGTAAAAAAAAAACGCACAAACAGTGAAGGAATGGAGGATCATATTTGTTCAACTGGCTTCCACATTGTTTACACCTTGCATTACGGAGGCTGGATTTACCAGAAAATGCAACTATGAAAAGCTTGCAGCTGTGCTCGCAAGTTAAGGATCCGCTGTATTTTAAGGATCCCAATAACAATGATTATTTTTTCAGTGTATGTGGCACAGGTAGCAATAAGTATGTGAAATCACTGGTATATGTTGTTTTGTTTCATGTTCTACTTCTAAGTTGGGGACGCTGTCTGGTTGTACCGCTGCAACATGTCTTGTCAGTTTTCAAGAATAATGGCTGTTGACCCCAATGTCCAGCTTAAGATGTCTTTGCTAAACAGCAATCCTTTAGGTTTTAATTTAAACCAGGCCTTCGGGTTAAAGGAAAATATCGACCTGAAGATGTGAGCTTACTTCAAAAGCTCCAGGAGTCACTTAGTCTTTATTACTGGAACTGGTCAGAGCAAGTAGGTGGTGTTGAACAACAACTGGAAGGCACCAATAAAAAGAAAACAATAATGTGTTCTGCAGATGGCTACTACAGGGTTTTATCTTTTTATCCATTTATTTTTTCCCCAGCAATTAGCATTTGTATTAAATACGCTGTTTCCTAAACATAGCTATATTCACCAGTTTCCCCTTCATTCTGAAATAGTCCAACAGCCTGAGACTAACCGTTTCACCCTGTGTCTCACCAACTTTTTTTGAGACATTTCTCAGTTAAAAGTCACCTCTGCACACGTATGCAGCAACTTACATCTCACATTGCTCTACAAAACATGCAGAAATCTCATTTCAACATACAGTACTGTGCAAAAGTCTTAGGCATGCAACTTGAATGTGTGTTGAGAAGTACAGGTAGATTCTTATCTACCATCAGGGGGGTTTCTGGTTGGTCCCAAATTCATTCTGCAGCCTGAGAATGACCTCAAACACCCAATCTCAGTCATACACAACTATCTTGAGCAAAAAGAAGGAATCCTGCAACAGATGCTATGGTCACCACAGAGCCCTCATCTCAACATGATCAAGTCAGTCTGGGAGGACATGCAGAGACAGTCAAAGTGTGCAGAAGAATTGTGGCTGGTTCCTCAAAACGTTTGGAAAAACCTACCAACCTCTACCTTAAACTGCATGCAAGTTTGCATAAGAGAATCGATGCTGTTTTAAAGGCAAAGGGTGGTCACACCAAATATTGATCTGACTGAGGTTTTTTTGTCTCCTGCACTTTTTAGAAGGTTTATTGATTGATAAGTATTCATGGCATTATTTTTGGAACTATCCTCGCTTCATAGCATTTTTCCCACAGTTGCCTAAGACTTTTGGACAGTATGTATGTATGTATGCATACAGAAAGTTCCTTCTCGTCCAGCGCTGTGGTCCTTAAGTCGTGATAGCAGTATCAGCTGTACATGGAACCAGATTCAGTGGAACCCATTAAAGGATATAACAAAGATTTTAGTGGGGGTAGTTTTCCATAATACCCAAAAATCATCAGGCAGAGCCAAGATACTGTTATTCCAGAAGCGTAAAAAGCCTGTAAACCTGTTCAGCCTGATGTGAGCAGTTCACCCAACCCGTATAGTATCATCACCAGTACTCTCTGCTCGTGAGGCACCAACGGAGGAGTCAACCATCTATCACTGAAGGCAATCTGCTACCCTTTCTGCTTGATGTAGACAACAATATAGAAAGAATACTGCTACCCTGAGTCATCATTTTATTACGGGGAACCCCCACCTCCACACAAATTGTACATTCCAAAAAGCTACATGTCATGTGGTTGTGCTGTGTGGTCTAAATCAGGCAAGCTGGTGTTTCTAGCATCAGTTGGTGTTCAACTTAACATTATCATGGGTAAAACCAGTGACCTTTGTGACTTTAAAAATGGGATGAGACTTTGCACATGGCTTGCTGGCTCTAGCATCTCCAAAATCACTGTTGCCCTGGACTTCTTAATGTTGTCGTTGATTTGAATGTTTCTAACACGATGTACAGTATATACAGTACGGGACATTTCACCGCCAGCATTTATAGGTTTGTTAACAAATTAAACTTAGCCAAAAAAAAAATTACAGATAATAATTTAAACAGACAAGGCTAATAGCCTTTACTGGCTACTCATGGAATAAAGTGAAGAGAAGCTTATAAGGTTTGCCGTGTGAAGGGAGGGGGCTACATCAGTCACCTCTGTCGGAGGGGTGGCGGAGGGTTGGGTGCAGGGTGGAAAAAACAGTATGGAAGTTTGTTTGCGTTCACACAGTTTTCTTACGTAAATCTCTTTATGACCTGTCTTCCAATGCGTTACTGAAAGCAAGGCTCCTGTTCATGTTACTATCATGTTCCATAATTAGTGACATCTTTGTGTTTGCTGCTCTAATACTTCCTTAAAATTTTTCTTATAGAGATTTAGGTTGCATGGAAATCCTTCCTCTGAAGACTGAAGGCCATTCAGTCCTAAATTGGCCATCTTAAATCAGACTAATGTGACTCTACACAAACGCGGGCAGAGAAAGGAGACTCAGGAGGATACGAAGAAATAGCTGAAAGGACAGTACTTGTGCACCCCTGCATTTCAAACGTGATACATTCGTAACAGTACGCAAAAAAACATATACATACAGTTGTCCAGTTTGCTGCACCATATTTGTTTGGTTTTTATTCATTTAGATTTTTATCCTTTTTTTTTGCTAGCAATTAATTTTGAATAAAAATTCCTCATAGCAAAAGTTTCCGTCCGGATACCGGTATATAGGCATTCGTTTTCAATAATGGAAATTAACATACAGAGATCTTGGATACCGAGGCATCGCTGTATATGCAGATCCTCTGTGGACCGTTTCTGTCGTTATGTTACTGTAACCCAGTACTGTTCAAAAAAATGCATGTGGAAAAAAGACGAAAACATTTAGCTAACAGGAAAATGTCGCCTTCGACTGCATCAGACAAGGGACTGCTGTATAGCTGTATATCATTTCTAAATATAAACCAATGACCCTTTAAACCTGTGACAGAAATGTTTTGATTTTGCATAACTGATGTAAACTGAGTTTTATTTTCACATAGCTCTGATGCAGCGATAACATTTAACTGCACTAGATCGCCTACTTCATACAAGCTACTGCCATCAGGTTACGTTAACTTAGCTCTTCAACAAGTGGCAGTGGCTGGTAAGTCATATGTCTCACTTGCTTCCCGACCCACCCCCTTGGCATCAGATATAGACTAGTGCCAAGACACTGATTGATTCTATTTAATCAGGCAGTGTGGGGGCAGCGTAGCAAAGCAGGACCACGGCTTGCGCCCATGCCCACCGTGCAACGTACGGGGTATGTGGGACCTGTCGCTCCGCTTGATGGGCTGCCACAGAGGAGGCTCCGGGCTCCTGGCGTCTCCTCCTCGGCTGCCGCGGTCCGTCTCACTTAATACAATTAGTCATGGCACATTGGCGAGAATCTAATTTACTGGCTCCCCACAGAATCCAGCCCGCTCAATCATTTTATCTGTTATCCAGCCAGTGTTCAAGGCTTAGCACAGAGAAAGCCTGTGTTTTTCCACCTAAAGAATTGCATTGATGGATTACATCATTGCGCTGCTCGGTGCGCCAAATCCGATCACACCTTAGTTTTCCCATAATGGCCATTGATGGGGCCACAGACACCCAAGTTGACTGTTATTACACAATACCAGTTAAGTAGTTTCTGGTGAAAATGTAGGCATGCAGATGTGTTTCCTCACAAAAACATTATCATTGCCTTCTGCACATAATTTTACCCCAAGATTCTCTGTACCCTTAATGCTACACAACTACTAAAATTTTCACAGCAAAGGTATATATAACGTTAAAGGTGTAACACTGCAGTGAAAAACTCGTTGCAAGATGACCATTGTTAAAATGCACTGGGTTGCAAGGGCACTGATTTTTCCACTTTTATTGTAAGTGACCAGGGTGCAGACCCACCTGATAGTCGCACATCCACTGGGCCCCATGATCTGGGCTGGGGTGACTGGTCAGCTCCTGGATCTTGGCTCTTCTCAGTGGGTTCTTGCCAAGAGCTGAGCTTGGGTCGCTGGGCGTGTGTACCTTCCGCAGGGGGTTGTAGTCCACGATCTGATTGGTGCTATAAGCCCGTCTCCTAGGGGAGGTCTTGGCATCGGCTCCTTCACAAAAGTGACAGCACCATTTTTGCTGTATCCGAGTTCGCCCGTATAATGGATTTGTTGTATGAGGTATGCGCAACATATACAATGGTGCTGGAAGGTTTGTCAACCCTCTCGGTCAAAGACGTAATGTTGGATCATTTTGAGCGATAAATTAATGAAAAAGTACAAAATGTTTATGTCATTTGTCTTATTTGGTTCTCTGTGACTTAGAGGAACACCTGATCACATTTAGCGGTAAATTTATGGTGAAATTCTGAAACTTCTAAAGGATCCGGCGCAACCGTAGACATTTAAGCATAAAATTATGAGCTCGTTACACATTAAAAAACATCAGAGTAAAAGGATTAACTTTAAAAACCAAAAAATATTCGTAGCACACAAAAATTCAGCCACGGCTCATACACATTCTCTGGACTTTAAATGATATTTGCCGTAGACCTACCCATTACGTCGTGATCTGTGGTAACTGGAGTGCCCTCCGACACCACCTCTTGGTAACCATCGCTTGGGGAACCAGCAACCCACTCCCGCAGTGCAGCTCGGCTCTCTGAGCCAATTTTCCCAGAATCCTCCTCTTGGGAATGGTAGAACACCGAGCTGGTTGACTCGTTGGAACGCATCATGCTGTAGCGTCTCCTCTTGTCCTATCAGACCAGAGAGCTTCTGCGTATTAGCCGTGCACTAGCTGTCTTTGCCGTCATTGCTACCACTGGTGTCTTACACTGTTTCTTAAGCAGTTACTGCACAAATAAAATCCATGGTTAACTGCAACAATCCAAAAAGCCATGTGTGAAAATACTCAATCGTTCTGCCAGTTACGAGTTACTTTGCTTGGGAGTTAATAGCGTTTTAACCACAAGATCACAAAGACAGAGTGTGAAGGATCTAACTCACAGACTTCAGGTTGGGATGGTAGCGTGTTGTGTCACACACCACACTGTAACCAGTGAGGTGGTCCCCAGGGAACAGGAAGGTCGTGCCCAAAGGTGACAGGAGGACTTCCTTGGTTTCAGGGAAAAGCCATTCGATGGCAATGTCACTGAGAACTGGGGACATGGACTTCTTCAGGGATTTTACCATCTGTCCAAGGAGAGACACATTAACCATACCACCTGGTCGTACCTCAAGGCTTTTTTTAAAAGACAACACCTGATGCCTGGACCCCCTCAACGCCACAGAAGAGTAGCTCTGAAGCGGAATAGGTGTTGAATTACTAACTTGTAACTTTTTTCATTTAAATTCAGTTTTTGTTTTTTATTTCGCATACACTCCTAAGCTAAAACTCACAAGAAACTGTTGGATTGGAAAATTTTAAAAAGTTAACACTTCAACATTGTCTTCAGCTGTTTCAAAATTTTATATAATGCATTATTACTACCAAAAACAGTGACTCAAGACAATTTTGACATGTTCAGAATGCATGCTTTTATTTTTCAATTCAAATATTCATGAATTTTAAGTTGTAGAAAACTGTTTAAATAGCAGCAAAAAGTAAAAAACAAAAAATGAAAATAAATAACACATCCCTCATTCAAACCTCAAAATTACTGTTTCGTGGCGGTGCGGGGGGATTCAGCGATTCTTGTTTCTGTTATACACTTTTTTTTGCTTGTTCTGTGAACTGTCCATATTTTAACCCAAAAGGTTAAGTATGAGCATTAAAGAATGAGTTAAAACCCAGTATAATAAAATGCAGCAACCACTGGCAGTTGATTTACCCTAATGTACAATGTGCTACATAAAATTAAGTTATTAAAAAAAGGCAAGACTTAACAATTTGCTTTCCCCATATAATTGCCTCCCTGTGACATTTACAATTGCAGGTTGTCACCAGAGAGGATAAATATGTGTCAGTGCAAATAAGCACCTTGGGCTGCAGTCGCTCCCCCTCTGCCAGAAATTCAGCAGTGCCATTGGACACAGCAGACAGGCCAATCACAAGCCTCCGGCACACATTTGGACCAATCCCGAAGCAGTAGCACCTGCCAAAGGTGAGACGCGCATCATTTCCGAGAACTGGGAGAAGAGGTGAAGGTCTGATGGTTTGATCACATGAAATGACATGTTGTGTTGTGATATAGTGATATTTTATCATTCGGTATGCCGGCTAAACCTATTTCTGAATGATGAAGCTGTCATGTGTTTTGTCTATCTATCCATCCACATCTCTCTCTTTGCTAAAAATCAGATACGCAAGGTTTCTGCTGGAGAGCAAAGTGAATAATGGACATAAGAATCATGAGACAAAATTGCAGAATGTAATTATACTTTTTGGTAAAGACTATTCATTTACATAACAGATGAAAAAGGGCTTCACTGTGCTGTTCTGCTGAAGTGCTTTGTCATTTCAGTCCACCTCATGATGCTCTAAATGAATAACACACTTGTCAGATGTCTGGGTGTGTCTTCAAAACACAGTCACTCCTTTCAAGTAAAGACTGCAGATTTCCATCATTTAATGGGGGATGAGGCAGCGGCAAAAGGTTTGAACCTTTGTATTGTTTGTTTATTTGTTCTTTATATGCGGCTTTGTTTTCAAGCCACAGACTTAACATTTGGCACACAGGTACCCACCCTAAGTGAGGTCTTTGCTTAGTCAAGTTCATTAAACTCCCAAAAGGTTACATATTATTTTGAAAATGAAAAATTCACTATCTAACTGGACTTGGAGAAGCGTGAGTCACACGCAGAACCTCTGTGGCATTTGCCGGGTTCAACAGCACTAAGAACCCTTGTGTACTAAATACAACCATTTGAATTGTAAAATAATTTGATCATTGTTTAATGTCTTATTACTTTTTACCTTTCCAATGCTACACCTTATTGACCCGAACAGTGCCGGACAAATCAGCGAGAACTTAATAAAAGCAAACAAAGAATCCATTGAATAGACCGTCAAGGACTCCTGCACCCTTGTGGATATTTGTTTTTCTGGTCACACAGATGTGCAAACCCAATGTGATGAACATGCAACAAACACACACGCCTCTATAATCAAATTCAATGCTTCTTCTAAAAAGGAGGAAACTCGGTGGATTTTTCAAAAAGTTTAGTGACTGCAGTGCATAAAAGTTACAGAGGCTTGAGTTTATTTAATATCTTTGGTACTATTTAATATCTTTGATTTAAAAAAAATGCCCCCAAATATCCTCCTCTTTCTGTAACTCTCTAAATAATAACTTCAAGGTGGCTCAGCTGACATTGTGAGCAACCTTTGTAAACCAATTTAGCAGCTTATATTCTGGACAGTTCTTTTTTATAATAAGTGATATTCATGAAAGTGGAGTTATCACTTTATTCAGTGCCTCACGATTCCATTCACTTTTTAGAAAACTTCCCCGATAAAGGTCTTAAAGTTTATAGCATATTTCACTTCCAGAAATGAATCATCGGGGTTTAAACAGACATATGGATGGTTTTTAACAGGCTGCATAAATCAGTAAGTTGTGTAAACGTGATAATGGGCTGTCAAAGATAGGCAATGATTAGTTTAATTTACAAAGAATTAGAAAAATTAGTTTTGTCTTTCAGCTTATTGGTGCAGCCTAATTACATTCCCATATATTTCTCATTTCTTTATTCAATAATCAGTTTTAATTCGCAGACACACAATTAAGGCAAGTCTTCCGGTCCCGCCAGTCTTGCTTTCACACTGAGAGCAGTGATTTTAAATGGATATAATCACTATGCAAATGTTCAATCTCCAGCGTTCCTGGAATTTTCTGACATTTTATGACTGACACCAGTGTTAGACGCCACTTAGGCTAGTATGCAGGCAAGGCCGTAACCACAACTATCAGCATCCTCAACCTTGCATCAAGTTATTTGTGTCTACAGGACACCCTGCAGAGGGACTGCAACCAACCAACCAACGTGCACGTGCAGAATTAGATCAAACAAACAACAGCCAGGATTGCAGCTGTGTGGATGGAATTACTCGAGAGATGGAGAGAACACGGTATGCAAGTGTGTCATTGTCCATTGGACAGGTGGGGGTCCGGCTCACCTGGTGAAACGGGCATGGCTGCGCATGAGCTCGATGACCTTGCCCGTATTGTCCACCTCACCATCAGTGAGCAGGAAGATCAGGCGTGGGTGGCTACGGTGCAGCGGCTGCCGCAAGATCCAGCTGAGAGGTGCCAGGATGTTGGTCCCACCCATATCGGCGCGGATCTTCCTGATGTACTCGCAAGCCGCAGCTAGTGTCTCCTGTAGCATTGTGGAGAAAAAGGGGTTCAGTCTGCCTCCCACTGCTGTTCATGTATTTAAAAGAGGCAATTCAACCATGCAGTTTTACCACTTTTACTACATAATCTATTGCTTGTTTACTGACTGTTGCTAGTTTTCTAATTGTTCAAAAAATTACTTGAGAAATTATTCAAGAAATTAAACAAAGTTCAAAGAATCCACTTTTTTCCCCCTCCAAAGCAACTTACAGGGCTTCAATGCTTTCAATGATTTACTAGTTTAAACAGCAAGCTAAATTGTACTGTATTACTTCAGGGCAGGAATGTTGGAGGAGCTGGGACTGTGTGCAAGGCAGCAGCTATAACCACTATGCCTCCTGCTACCCCCATTTTTGTTAAATCATTGTAAGTTGTTATGTCTTTATTGATTTTTCCTGCAAATGTTGCTTGTATTGATCTGAATCAAGTTTTATACATAGAGGAAAAACGACCACAGTGACCATGCATCAGACTTCAGCAGGAAGACTGTCAACAATGTCTCTTTCAATTACTTAACTAAGAAGATTAGAGAGGCAATAGCAAAGCAATCCTACGATTAGTGTTAAGCTTCTGATACCTTTTCAAGGAAGGTGATGAGTGAATTTAAATTAGTGTGCTGAGATCTGTTGGCTTACAAATCTATCGTCTTAGAAATAGGCCACACGTATATGCTTTCACTCAGCTGCCTTGCCTGGCAGTAAGGGAAACACTGCTGACTGATGGGTGGGGGACACAGGTGGGTGGGGATGCACACGTGGCTCCGTACCTCACCGTAGCTCTGGCTGGTAGGGAAAAGAGTCTTGAACATTGAGCCGAAACTGATGACATTGAACAGACAGGCTGGTACGAGGCTCTTCAGAATTACCACCATGGCATCCTAGAGGAAAATAAGGTCAGTGCACATGCTGTAACCCTCAATAGAATAGGGTAGGACAGAATTGGACAGGACAAGACTGGATAGGATAGGACTTTACTGATCTCAGCAGGGAAAATCACCATACAGTAGCTGAACACATAAGACACATAACATATGGCTGGTAGAACATGTGGAGGATAATGCTACACAATTTAAAGGACCTCAGCCACCAAAGACAGTACCACCCACTCTGTCCTTTCTTATACAGTGCATCTGTGTTGTGAGACCAGGTCTGCTCCCACTACTCAGCCCCCCTGCCGCACCCTTCTAGGTATGACTCATGCTGCAGAACAGTCTTCTGCAGCCCAACTCTTGCAGCTGCTATGGGGCTCAGGGTGGATTGAAAAGGGGGGAGTAGCAAGAGCCACAGCCACTGTGCTTCAGACAGGTCAATAACATTTATAACCTTGACTCTGGGTTTCTGCACACCCCTGAGAGGCAGGTAGGAGGGTCTGAATTATTCCTGTGAGATTACTGTGAGAATCAATGGGTGTGCCAGCATCTAAAACAAAAGGCAACATTACCAGAAAAATGGTATGTAATGGCCTTAAATGTGAATTTCCTGTCCTGCACCCGAGAACAGCCACAGCCTGTCGTCTTCCAGAAACCTGTCTCATCCCCCTTGCTCCACGTTCAGAAACATCTGTCATATCAAGGGGACTTTTTCATGTTAAGCTTTGAACCTCAAACAATGATCAGCACATACAAGCCCTTTGTCTCACTGCTGACTGCCAAAGAGAACATCGGTCCTTCACCACTAATGTTTGACACATACGGAAGCACTAAAACCATTTCTTCCAGTACTGACTATCCATCCCTAAATACTAAGCCTGAGTTTGAAAGAAGCATCTAAATGCTACATCATCCACATTTCCCCCTGCCACACACACACACACGTGCATTTATACTTGGGCAACAAATGTAGACCCAACAATTAAAGCTTTTTTGTGCTCCATCAGCCTCTCTTGTTTTTTCCCTATTATACCGTGTTTATAGTAATAACATACCACAAAACTGCTTAGCAA
This sequence comes from Arapaima gigas, assembly GCA_900497675.1. Taxonomy (NCBI): domain Eukaryota; kingdom Metazoa; phylum Chordata; class Actinopteri; order Osteoglossiformes; family Osteoglossidae; genus Arapaima; species Arapaima gigas. The sequence goes on from UFQX01001009.1 coordinate 101,057, forward strand.
ATTAATGACTCTGCTCTTGGCAAGAAGGCAACAGGCTTCTTGATTCTCCCATCGATCACAGCCACTGAATACACCACCCTCTGACAATGTTTCAGAAGTTCTGGCAACAGTATAATCAGTTTAGAATTAGCATTATTCTCTAGCAAATTAAGATGATTTTTACTTTGTTCCCTTGTTCAACCTTAATTTTTTTTACATGGCAGTACTATCCTAAGGAAGCGCACATTCACTATCAGTCAGAAGAGTGACCACAAGTGTTGGAAAGTAGTTTTTTCCATTTGAACATGACATGATGTGGCTTCCCAGCTTTTCACCTGCAATTCCCAGAGATGTCGAATAGCTGCGTGCTGTTTTTATCGCGCCATTCTGTCCAGTTATGATCCACGCAAGCGTTGTCCAGGCGTACTCAAATTTTTGACTCGCGAGGCATTTAGAGTGAAAAAAGTTACCGCTGTCACATTTGAGTATTTAAGCCTCTGATAAAATTACTTAGGTGACAGCAGATAAGATGCAATTCAAAAATGTTCTGAATTGCTGCCAAAAGCATGAGTCACAACCCAGGACTGGTATACTGTTAACAGGGTTTAGATCCAGTTTTAATGCTATTGAAATTAAGACTGATCAAGGGAGGCTTTTCCAGTGGAATTTCACTTCCAAGGTGTTTAGCTGACCCAAGGGACCGACTGTCAATGCAGAAAAACACAGAATCAATGTCTTCCCAGAGCTGTTGGCCAACACTATGTCCATTCAGAAGTACTACAGTCAGTTTTGTTGTGGTAGAATGGAAAGCATTAAAAATATGTTACTAATCCGAATCAGTTCACATACCCATTTCTTCTCCTGATTTACCACGCCTTATATTTCTTATATACTTCTTTCCTTATCTTTGATGGGCTTTTCCGGCAAGCCTAAAAAATATGCCTCAACTTACCTTAACACGATTGATGTTGACCCCACTCATGCTCCCACTCCGATCAATCAGGAAGACAAACTCCCCCTGCACCTTTTTCAGGTCAGAGGTCACAGCCTTCAGATCGGGGCAGAAGTTGAGCATCACCACAGGGTTGTGGAGGACATCCTTGTGGAGTCGTTTGCGAATTATCTCCACCTACCCACGGAACCAAAGTAGAACCAGAAATTTGCTCTTGAGATGTATTTAATTACAGTATTACATTCATTTTCCCTGATCAAACTCTACTGAAGACTGTGCTTACAACCCAGCATTTCGGACATGGAGAAATTAAAGATATTTTTGCGTTACAGTTCCATATACCCTTGTCATTTGTGACACAAGTTGAAACAGATCCTTTTTTTCAATGTCTCTTTGTACTTTTTTGCATTTTGTTATATGTTTAGCATTCTGACGCTACCGTGTTCGAAAGGGCACTATATAAAAATAAATCAAACCCGGATGATAAGACCAAACATTAAGCTGTTTTGAAAATCTTTCCACGATTTCCATAGAACCCCTTTCTAGGGTCAGCTGGAACTTCATTCTTACTAAAGGGGATATATTAGGCCATGAAAACCTAAATTATGTTACGCAGTGAGATGTGACAAATCTGTTTCAAAAGAGTCCATTTATCAACGCAGCCATTCAAGTTGGACAAAAACAATTATGAATTGCTTGGGTGTATTGTTGAAAACCCTGTACAGCAGATGGACGACTGATAAACCTTTACTTCATAGGGCTTCATGAGCACACTGCCTCACCACATCAGCTTGATTCATTCCAAAGAAACTAAAAACAGAAAGTCGTTATTCGATATAATTATCATCTATCAAAACAAGCTTCTATTTCAAAGGCACCTTGAAATGAAAATTGGACAGTTCTATTAGAAAAATCAAACACCCACTTTCTTTTCATTGCTGGAATCCTTCTTGGTACCCTTGATGAAGTCACTCCTCCCTTTTAGGTGTTCATCATACTCCTCAAGTGTCATGTCACCATCCTCGATGAGGACATGTGGCATATATGGCTCTGGCAACAGGAAATAGTGGCTGTTAGGTTGATATGGGATCACCTTGGCAACACCAGGCAGAGACAGACAGTAACCTAGAAACACATGACATTTGGGATTGCTCCTTGTGGTGCATCTTATTGGTTTATCATGTTATGGTGTATTTACGCATGATTTCTGCTTGAGCAGCGGAAGTAAATCACATTTGGTCTAAACACAGCAGCTCTGTCTTCCATCAAAATCAGCAAAAAAAAACCACTTGTGCTTTTTATCCTACTTGCAAATGGATTAAGAATTATGAAAAAAAATGTAAGTAAAATTCTAAACATGACTATTATTTCATTTGTTTTTGGTTTGTTTATTGCTGTCAACATTACGAGTAACAAGCTTTTCACTATGGGATTCACTTTTCACCTTGTTTTACTTTGTTCAGAAAAACACGTCTGAAACCGCTAACTCTACATGATCATTTTTTGCTGGTTCATCTTTGCATCAGTTTGTGCTGAGATGTGTTAGAGTTGACATCTTCAGACCTGGATATCAGAATGCCCTTGGTTGTGGCAGGCAGCCATGGAGAGCCCATCACCACACAGGCCATTGATTTGATTGCCCTGAAGTGGAATAGTTCTCTCTGGCAGCATTATGGTCCCATTACATTAGAAGGAGGGGGCTACCTCTGTCTCACCCATCTCACAGAAAGACATGACAGAATGGGAAGAGGATGAGCTCTGCAGGGCAACAAGGGGGGACTGAGTGATAACAGAGAGCTGTGCTGGAACATTTCATAAATCCACAGCACAGGGGGACAGCACATCGTAAAATTTATTTGTGAGCATTGGAAACAATAATTCTCTTCTTTCCCTGTTCGATAAATTTTAATACTCCTCACCTGGAATGTCCGCAGTATATGCCGAACTGCCAGTTTAATACTTTATTACTGCAGGACTGTTTTGGCCATACGAACTGAAATGTGTTCAAAGCTGCTGCTACATATGGAAACTATCTGGATTTAGAGGAGTACACTTTGTCTGCAACTGGCTATATCAGTAAGTTTGTGGATGATGTTGCAACCACCAAGACTGTCACTATCCAGCCCAAACAGGAGTCTCAGCTGAAGCCTGAGGTCCACCCACTGCTGAAGGAGTGCAACGTGGCATTTAAATCTGGCAACAGAGCGAGGCTGAAAGCTCCCAAGGCCAATCTCACCAGTGGCATCAGGAAAGCCAAGACAGCCTGTGCCCAGGGTACATAGGAGCACTTTGTGAACAACAACCTGAGGACAATGTAGGAGGACATACAGACCCTCACCAACAATAAGACTAAGAACAACGGTGTCGATGATAGAAATGTGTCCCTGCTGAATGAGCTGAATGACTTGGTTGGTTTGGTTCAAGATCCTCAACACTCCCTCTGAATGCCATGTACTGACGTTTCCCCTACCTAACACGAGAAGAACTCGGCAGACTGTTAGCACACAGAAAGCAGCAGGTCTTGACCATATGCCAGGTGCTTGCTAAAAGAGTGCACAAGTAAATTGACTGAGGTCTTCACCAACATTTTTACCACCTCCCTGGCTCAGTCTGCAAGTGCTTCATATCCACCGTCCTCACCCTGGACCCCAAGAAATCACTAGTATACTGTTTCATTGACTACCATCCTGTTGTACTCACCCCAGGCATCACGATTCGTGGTACTTAGCAGGTCAGCATCCCACTATCCACATTAGACCCACACCAGTATGCCTACCACCACAATAGATCTACTGAGGACACCACTGCTGTCGCTCTACATCAGGCCCTGACTTCAGTTCAGCATTCAATAGCATTGTTTCCTAGTAGTCTGTCAAAAAAACATCCTCACTGGGTCTGAACACTCTTCTGTGCAACAGGATCCTGGATTAGTGACCAACGGGACAGACTGTAAGGACTCACAGCAACACCTCCCACAGTATTGTTTTCAACACTGGTACACTGCAAGGCTGTGTGCTTAGTCCACTGTTGTACACCTTGCTAACCCATGACTCTGTTGCGCAAATACAGCAGAAACCATATCATCAAGTATACTGATGACACCACAGTTTTGAGTCTCGTCACCAACAAGTTGGCCTACAGACAGTTGACTGGTGAAATGGCAACAGTTTTCTCTCAAGTCAACAAGTCCTTCAGAAGGACTCGAGTTGCTCAAATTCCTCTGTGCATTCGCAGTTCAGCAGTGGAGCTAGTGCACAGCACTATCAACTTACCTACTATTTAATATTTATCTATTTAAATCTTTTATCTATTCATTTACTTATCTATACAGTGTTGTCCTGCGTATTTATGCTGTATGTGTAGTGTACTGTGCACTATGGTCCATGAGAAACTACATTTCATTCTTTCTTGTACATCTGTATAATGCAGAATGAAAATAAGATAAACCTTGAACGGTGAACTTAATAAGTACACCTACTATCTAGTAGCGTGTTGTGCCTCCTTTTGCCTTCAGAACAGCATAGCATTCACAGTTTGGCATGGATTCTACAAGTTGCTGGACGCTTTGTGCAGGAATGTTGCGTTATGTGGAAACGACTGCATTGCATATGTACTGCAAATTGGACGGCTTCCCACCTCACTCCAAAGATACCCGAAAGGGACTCTGTAGGCCACCGAAGCAATGAAAACTCATTGTAATGTCCCTGGAACCATTCGATAACAATATGTGTACAGTGTCACGGTGAATTGTCATGCTGGAAGTGTCCATCCAAATGTGGATAAACTGTAGTCATGAATGGATGAATTTGGTCAGCAACAATGTTCAGACATATGTTATGCCATTCAGATGTTCTTCAGTGGGTATCAGCGGCTCTAATTGGTTCCAGGAAAACATTCCCAGCTTATCACACTGCCACCACCAGACTGCAGTGTTAACACCAGACAGGATGACTCCAAGGATTCATGAGGTTTGTACCAAATTCTGATCCTTCCATCAACATGATACAAAAAGAACCTGGATTTATCCAACCAAGCAACTTTTTTCCACTCCTCAACGGTCCAGTTTTGATGCTCTTGTGCCTATTGGAGACATGCTTTCTTGTTTGCTAATAACATTGGCACCTAACATGACCTTCAGCTGTTGTCGCCCATATAAGACAAAGTTCAACAATTGGTGCATTCTGAAATTACATTCTGCACAGCAGGGTTGATTTCAGATGTGGTTTTGCCTGATCATGGCCCATCTGTTAGTTTGCACTATTCTTGCCATTCTCCTTTCACCTGTACGATCCACAAGCTGTTTTCATCCATTTCATCCATATTAGCATGCTACAGTCACATGACATACAACTTGTTGAATGTACAATTTGTGTGAAGCTGGCAGTATACCTAATAAACCAGCAAGCCAGTGTACAAAGATCAGAGAACTGGAAAAGAGTCTATGGCTTGGCTGGCTTTGGGCATGTGGGTGCATGTGGTAATGTGAGTTTAAGTAGTAGGAATCACACCAGGTGAAACATACCACTCAGGTAGATGAGGATGTCCACAGGGCAGTCGTAGGTGTATTTATCTGCCAAGGTGACAACAACATTAGTGGCAGAGCGTGCCGAGGGGTCTGCGTCGGCCCTGATAGCATGCGTTGGGCTCTCCACACCTGAGTGCACAGATAGGAACACCTATTTCAATCTCTCTTTATTAAGGAACTCTCTTCAGACGGTCGGCAATATAAAAAGGGGGACAATGCTGATTTGAATATTGCAAACCTACTATAGATGTGGGTTGTAGTCAAACCCCTGACCCCTGAAGTGAGAGAAAGTGGTTAATCGTGCCAGGCTTGTATTAAGTGATTAACAGTTAGAACAAATCTCAGCCCCATTCAGAACACACAGCATGTGGTCCATTTACCAAGAGGAATGAAATAACCTTTTCATGCAATGACCTTTTGCAGTGTTTGTTATGAAATCCCATGAAAGACACTGAGGGATTATAGTGGAGGTGAGGGCACTGACCTGCAAGCAGGCAAGGGCTCCGGATCTCCAGCTGGAAGTTGAACTCGTAGTCAATGGAGTTGATGTGCTCCTCCTCTAGGAGCCAGGCCAGGCAGAGCTGGTTGCCCACTAAGGCCTGCTCATGGGTGCCCAAGACACAGTGGTGCTTGCACTTTCTAGACATAATATCAGGCCACCCATGAAAACTTTTTTAATATGTCCATTTAACATTATATATGCATTTATTCACTAAGCACACACTTGTCTCTAAAGCAAAGTAACAAAGATTATTAACTAATGTTAAGCTGACATCTTTATGCAAGGTAACGTACAGTGCTGCTTTATCAACTCCTCACGTGGTCAGCTATCTATTACAGTGTTCCGCTATCTTTGTCTGTCCAGCTCTTTCACATTTTTACACACTATAAAGTTAACAAATGCCCACAAATAAAACCTACATACATATGGTACTCTATTTAATCAACCTTTACTGCAAAAAAGAACAGTAAAGACAAAATAAATCTTCAAAAATTATTCTAATCAATTCAACAATCTGACATGGTTTGGATGGGCCAAACAGCAGTTACAACTGGTGAAATTATAATAGGTGAAATCAGAAAACAAGCAGTAATGGAGGTTGAGAACATTCATCAGCACAGCTGAACTATAACTCCAAAGAAGACTGCAGAAATTACTCATGTCAAACTATGTGTATTAAATGAAGCTCCTCACAAGGTTGAAGACTTGTAATTTAAATTGGCATATCTTGCAGAATGACTGTATAGCTTTCATGCTACATAAAGTAGACCGCAAACTCCTATGACTGCTTCACTTCAGTAAATTGTCAACTCTTCCAACATATGATCACCAAGTTTGTACATGTTAGGCACTTCTACAGTGTTCTAGTTCTAAGACACAGAACATTTCAGGCATGAAATGACCATAAAATCATTCCCACAGTGTCCCCTCATCCACAGAAACCTCAATAGCTACTGATGCTTGTGTAGCTATCTGCCAAAAGAACCCTGGTCACGTCATCCTTTTTCTGCTCAACAGAAAAAAGTGGCATTATTAAAGTAACTTCCATTTGCTGAATACCACAACTCTGACCTGCCTTTAGATAGTTTAATGTTATTATTCTACTCAAAGAAGGATGATTTGGAAATTTGAGAGAACTGGGTCATTATACCTAGACCCAAAGATATCGATTTGACTTATTAGAACATTTGGACTTTAAAACATCTCTCACTGAATTAAATATCATAACCATAAAGTAGATATGATTTAAAGTGGTGTGGTTGGCAAGCCTGGCCCTGGGAGGTCACTGTGCATGTGTTTTCAGTTTACCTGGGTATTTAAGCAACTGATTCAACTAATCAACCAATTTCATTAATGAATTAAATTAATATAGCCTTCTTTCACACTGCCAAGGTTCACAGCAGATTAAACAGCTGGAAAATATGTACACACTGAGACTTGCTGGGACCAGGTTTAAGAACCATCTGACAGCCATAGTTTTGGTGCTCTTACACATTCGTGGGGTTTAGGCTGAAGCTGAGCTCTTCACCAATGGACCGCTGGACCTTGGGCGTGCACGCAGGAGGTGACGTAACCTTGATACCCCCGTTGGGCAGTGTGAGTAGTTCAGAGGATGTGCTGACCAGCACATTGACCGTCTCCAGGGGAGGAATGACACCCAGGTTGACCACCAGTACGGTTCGCTCCAGGTCCTCATCCAGAACTATATGGCCTGGAAGACAAATACAACTGCATTGATGCAATGCTATATGTTCAACAAAACTCTCAGCACTACTTCATCCAACTGCTAATTTTACCATTTCAGGAATTTTCACTCTTGAGACTTGGAACTTTGCTCAAGGGTACTACTGCAGGAGGTGAGGCAAAGGGGTAGCTTAAACCACTACACTACCTGCTATTGTGGGCGAACAATAAAATATTCATGATTTAGTTAATGTTTTAATGGCTCGTTTGAAATAAACTTTACCTGAAACTGTTTTATATAGTCCTAATGCTGGTTTCTACCTCGGGGAATACAACTCAGAGGAAAAATTCTAATTATCTTTGCAATGGAAGCTAACATTAATATTAATAATATTAATATCAGTAGTGATGTGATGATAATAACAGTGATGATAATTCACAAAAGTATTTGTCAGAGTAGCCTCAGAAAAAAATGAAGAGCAATACACAAGAATCAGTTTTTTTTTTTTTTTTTTTTTGTTTTTCAACAACCCTAATGGGGATTNGCAATACACAAGAATCAGTTTTTTTTTTTTTTTTTTTTTGCTTTTCAACACACCTAATGTGGACTAAAAGTACAGGTGGCAGTGATAAAGAATCAAAACAAAAATTATGGTGCTTGTTACAAAATATGCTGAAAAATTATTATGTTCCACCACAGTCCTTGTTATTGTGGGATGCAAACAGCAGGGAGAGAGCAATGTTCCGGAAAGGCATGAAGGAGAATTTAGCAATGTGCTCTTTCCACATCACAGGACAAGTTGATAGAAATGGACAAAACAAGTAGCAAAAAAGGAACCGGTCAAATGTGTAATGATACTCTTCAGTGAACTGCCATTTATTACCAATCCTGTTTATTACCCCATATGCACACTCACCGTCCACATTATTAGGTACACTACCTGGATCAGTGAGTTGGGGAATGATTTCTTGGCAATCAATAGTTTTTTTTTTAATATTTTTGGATGATTTTAGTACCATCAAAGCATAATTTGAATGCCACAGAGTACCAGTGTACCACTGACATTGACCAGACACTAACAACCCTTCATGGTCGGTCTGGTCTTTCTCAAACTGATACTACCCAGCAAAACAATGTGCCATGTCATAAAACACAAAACATCTCAGGTTAGTCCAACAACCATGACAGTGTCTTTATTTTACCGGAATAATCTGCATTGTCCCAACCCCTCAAGCCAGTAGATGATGTTACAATGTTATCAGAAAGAACATGCTGCCAAAAAAATCTACAGAAACTGCGTGAAGGTGTCAGTCTAACATGAAGCCAGAAATCTGTTGCTGAATTCATGCTGTGCTGAGGGCAAAAGAGGGTCCTCTACTTGTTAAGTGTATCTAATAAAGTGACCAAAAAGTATAGGTTTGTTTACATATCACCAAACTGCAGTTAGGACTTTACCCAATACAATGTCATATATCTGAAAATGCTGTAAGATTGTAACAAGATGTGTACATAATAAGGAAAAATCTTTTTTTTTAAATCTGAACCCCATACAAATGAAGCCCTACAGAAAGTAAAAACTTAAATTCAATCAATGTCCCTGTCCAGACATGTCTTGGAATAATTCATAATACATTATAAGGAAGAATAAATATTTGTTGAGCTGAGCCATTTGCAAATCCCAGTCGGACGTGTGGACAGGACTGGGATATAAGGGCTGCATTCAGCAGACATGCAGAGGCGTAATACATCTTGTACAATAAAAAATTTGGACCACTTGTCATACAGCAAGATGTGGCGTGCAGTTCATAAGAACATGTATATAACCTCCCCTTCTACTTGCACTGATTCAATTGTCGCTATTAGCCAACTTGTTTCCAAGAGCGTAGGCTTAGGCTGGAGAAACACAATGCAGCACTGATATTATATTCATTAACTAATAGCAGAAAAACCACATTGTCCTCACCACCTTATGCCTTGGTGCATTCTGTTAAAATGCATCTTTTCAAAATTCCCAGTGGAGGAACTGAGGAAAAAAGACCCCCCCAACAGATATATGGAATGTGCCTGAGGACCAAAAGATGCTAGAGGTTTGTCAGGCGTAAGCTGCATTCCTAAAATCCAGACAGTAAAGTAACATTGGGAAAAAATGCAGGGGAAAAAACACAAGTGTGAAAAGTGTTACAGTGATGTTTCAGTCCAGTTTCTATCTCTTACAATAAGTCAAAAACAGAATTAGCCTCATGTTTATCACTAGTTAACAACAACCCTGTATCTGTAGCGTAGAAAGGTCATATGAGGTCCATTTCATGACATGCTAAGACAAACTGAGGGCACTTTAGAGACAGTGAGTTATAATCCCAGAAATACTGTATAGTGATGGCTTATGCTGCAGTTTTGGCAACTGGAAGCTCCAAGCTAAACAAACTGCCTTTCTGTCTGAACGTGAAAACAGAATTTTTCCATTATTATTTTTTTTTTTTTTTTTGCTCAATATAGTACCAACATGTGACAATGAGACGTCCTTGGTTGTTCTTACCAGTGCCACTCTGGGTGGCTCCATTGGCGATCGTGCAGTAGTCCAGATAACAGTCATCAATTTTTGTCTTGTCCTTTATCTGGATAGTTATGATCTGGTCAGCTATCATAGCCTCAAAGCCCACCACAGTAGAGCATTCATCCAGGGGGTAGATGAAGACCCCTGAAAAGGATAGAGCAGTGATATAAATTAAAAAAACAACAGAGAGACGTAGATGGCTCGTACTGAATCACAAATTCTGACTCAACATGAAGAAGCAATAATGCAAGCAATTGAGCACAACCAGACATCTCTTGGTCTTGTAAAAATTGGTCTCATCTAAAATGAAAGTCCAAACTTTCAAAAATTCTTCTCAGGCTTGCCAGTGGTTTTTATTTAAATGATCTATGTAAGGTTTCATCTTTCAAAGGAGGCATGAAATTAAAATCCCTTCGATGTCTTCAAATTACAATCTGTTATGGCCACTTGGATTAGCATGCCATCTGCTCAGAGGGCCCACATGTTATGAGCATCCCCAAGCAGCTACAGTGATTTGTTTAGGAAGATTCCAAATCTTTATTCATCTGTTTCAAATTCATATAGGTTTATGAAGGTATATATAGGTTCCCAAACCTTTAAATAATATATATAAAAACCAATTGTTTGCCAAGAAATCATTACCCACTATATTGCACAATCAGTTGGTATTGGCCATGTGTACCTAAAAAATTGGCTAGTGTATACTGTCCTATGTAATACAAAGATTTTTTTTAACAACCTAAACACACTTCACTGTTAGCGAACAGATATCAGTTATTAAATGTTTATAAGGGATTGTGGTATGAAGGCTCAGTGCCCATTTTGTATTCTTCTGTATATAAATATCACGTGAAAGAGGATTTCTATTTTTAAACTATTGTGCTTCATTCTAAATTGTAACTGTTTTCCTCCTCCAGGTTGACATATAGTTACTGTTTGTTGCGTTCATAAATTTCCCCCCCCCAGACTTGTCCGGTAGCACAACAGGTTTATTTGTAAATTGCCCATAGCATTTGCCTATGTGTTTGTGAGGGGCTACCCTGTGATGGACTACTGTCCCATCCTGGGTATGGTCCTCCAGCCTGGTACCCAGTGATTCCAGAAGAGGCTCTTGACTGACGTAACCCAGCAGATAAGGATAAAGTCTCAATTTACATGTCAAATGTATTCTTTTACGTACTTACTTAGTCTGAGGAACAAGTCAATTATGCTTGCTATGAAAAATATTGTACAATTCCTAAGCAAGTGTTTATTATTAATATCAAGGCATCTCATAATTTCTCTAAAACTTTTTCATTGTGCATAAAACACTATCAGCTTATATTATTTAGTGGGCTGAAATATGTTCTTGTTAGCTAGTTTTGTTAAACTTTATTTTAGCTGATGGCAATGTGAGTTGTTCCCCCTCTACAAGAAGACTGAAAACAATGTCCATGCGACAAAATAATAATCACCAATTTCCTCTTCAGCTAGCAGACAGCCAGAGATGTGACTGCCACAGCCTTCAAGACACCAGTGATATATGACTGGCCTTTCAGAAAAGTATTTATACCGGACACCAAGAGTGATTTCTCACTTTCTGAGCAAGGAGCCTGACGGACCTGGACCAGGTTTGTGGTCACTGCAGCCCTCGCTTTTTCCTGGATTACGATTTAGCATGTGTCCCTTGTTATTACTTATTATAGTACTTTCTTTTAGAGACATGTTCAGACTGATTTCCATAGCTAACAGCTTAACACTTGTTTTCACAGCAGGACATTTCCATAATTACTTTCAAGTAACCTGTCCAATTGAAGGGGGCAGCAATGGTGGCCTCATAGACCAGCAACCTTCAGATTACTACAGGTATGATGTCAGTCAAGTTTGTTATTATTATTAATTTTTTTTGTATTATTATTTTTCTTGTTATCATTACTATTAAAATAAGGTCACTAGCTGGCCGTGTTTATTCCACATTCTGCTTACGATGTTAGTATTTCTGAGGATATTTTCATTCATGAAATATGACACAGTCATTATTTCAATATTGTGCATCTCAAACTGTATTTTACATTTGATGCTTCTTCTAAATGCACTAGGTCCTTGTGCTATTAACATTTACATTACATATTTTCAAAGATAAGATTTTTAATTTATTTATTGATTCATTTTTATCAAAGTGCTTTCTTCATTTGTCCGTTTTCCAAAATTTGTCTTCTGCAGATCGAAGGTCATCTGTGTTTCTGTGGAAAGCCATTAGGTATCAGAAAAAAGGACTGAAACAAAGCAAAATGGACCTAAAATCACAACAGTTGCAGCTCTTGTCCAGGGTTTGTGAGTCTCAGTGTTTAATAATAAGTTGACAACATTACAAATGTTTAATCAGTCAACCATCAGTATTAAATAGGAATTTGTGGAGGTATCACATTTTTATTTTCTGTCATTTTAAATTACTTTTATTTTTAATGAGCACCGAGATACTAAAAATGTTTAAAACATTACTCTGTATTTTTATTTACTATTGCTATATCCAAGAGTTCAACAGTACCTATCTGGTAAATAAATCAAAATATTACTCTTTTATTATGCTTTTATTGACTATATAGAAAACAAAGCTAAATGAAAGTGGCCTGAAGCTGACAAAAGTTACATATGTTGTTTCAAGTCAATAAAAGACAATAAAATAAAAGCCCTGTGGTGGACTGATGCCCCGGCTACAATATTCATCATGCCCTATGTTTGCAGGATAGGCTCTGGAACTATACAACCGTGTATACAGCAATTTTTTTATTCATTCCATGTTTGTCCAAAGGATCTACAGAAACTAACACATTAATAAATTGGGGTATATCTCTGTTATTAAGCTATTATTTACTGTGATGTAGTTTTTGGATGAACAGGCAACCTGAATTACAAACAGGTCCCAGATTTGCAGGTACATTTGACATTGAGGACTTGGTTTATTTTTGATTCTTACCCACCCCATCTAGAACAAAACCACGTTGCTCTGCACTCACCTTCAATGGGGTGGTCCTCGATGTTGTTGTATGTCAAAGAGGCAGTCATCGCCAGCGTGTAACCTCTGACACAAGAAGTGATTTCAGAGACACTGAGTGGCAGGGCATTTCGCTTCCCTTTGTTTATTAGGCCCAGCATGGTGCTTGTTTTATATCTGTGTCCCTTTTCGCACCAGAGAAAAAGAAACAACAAATTCCACAATGATCAATATCACATATTCATACCTATTCATACCCCTAAAACCCCCACCACCAACAACCACACCCCACAGTCATCCCATTCTCAGCTAGGGAAGGCCCTAGTCTCATCACTCCAACAAGGTTATTTCATTGCATTACATGATAAAAATCTGTAATACCAGTGATTTACAACTTCACACTTAACCCTGGGGTTGTGTTTGAGACAGTTTTCTATTTTTGGTTTTCTGGTCCAAAACTGAGCAGCCCATTATAATTATTTATACAGCAACAATAAAACAGACATTCACCAAATGTTGTGTTACACCTTTTAACAACATTAATGTTTGGTCATTATCACAAGTTCTACACTTTATTTCATAATTTGTCTATAGACCTTACCAACTGGCTGTGTGAACTCCTGAATTTAGTATTCTTTGTTTTATATTACAATATATTTTCACCCACTCATTTCCTATTACTGACCCAATATGACTGGGAGCACCTCAAAACATGAATTATGCAAATAAAATTCAATGAAATTGGTAATAATTAATTTTTTATGTTCACATGCCTAATGTGGGAGATGCCATAAAGTCTCATGAAAGTAATAGTATTTTTGATAGATTTGCAAAGGGGTCAAATCTGATGGTTCAATCTAAAAGAGAGCAATTGGAAGGACAGAAAGCTTTTGTATAGGATCTTGGTTCTTTGCTTTAACCACATCACCATCAAAAGGTACAGGTTATTTTTTCAGTTCACTCCAGCTTTTTCACCACTGCTCAGTTATCATCTGCTCATCCCCTGACGTGTCCCTGTTTCACAGACGCATGAGAGTGCATCCTAATGCCAAGAAAATGGCCCTCGCACTCATCGACCGCTGAGATGGCTTGCTGTGAAAGAGGGCACATACACGTGGGAAACTGAAGGGCGATAACAGACAAGCTTCCCGGCTGCCTCCAGCAATCACAAGAGGTCAGGTTCGGGTCCTGCTTTCTCCACAGCCACCTTGTCTTAGCGGGAGAAGCACATCAGAGCGACTGCCAGGACCTGCCTCCTTGTGTGTTCTCAGCAAACAGAACTCCACTGTTAAGAACCACATGCAATGTTTCTGAACATAAACAGTGGGTGAGGAAGTTCACACTGATGGCTGATATCATCGTGACAGTGGCACCTAATGTGCTGACTTTAAAGAGGCTTAGTTTTTTCTTGCTTTTCTGGCAGATTTGGCTGCCCTGCTGGAAATGAGTGCAAACACACTTTCAGATCCAAGCTGTTATGAAACTGCCCCTAAAGGTGTATCCTGCACATAAACTGTCTGCATGACATAAAACACAATTACAAGATGGTGAAATGGGGGCAGCAGGTGGTGCAGTACTTAGAGCCATTGCCATGTAATAAGAAAGTATCAGGTTTGAATCCTACTCTTGCTGTAGCACCCTTAAGCAAGGTACTTACCCTGACTTGGTACAGTAAAAAGGCTCTGCTGTGTAAATGAGGGAAAAACTGCAAAGATCAGTTCTTCAAGTGGAAAATATAAGTGCTAATATTCCCCTTGCTGGCATGCTAATGTGTGTATCAGTCTGTATTTGCGCAGCATTACATTTTGACTTTCTGCTATGAATAAAAGATACTAGGAGACGCTGCTGATTTTCACAATATATATTTCTTCAATAAAGGGGACACACATTTCAAAGGGATGTAGGAAAGCAGCACGTGAGGCAACTTGTAGTTTAACTTATTGCACCCTTGGTAATGAAATGTAGCTATGAGGGCTGTTATAAATAATGGCCATGTACTACTGTAGTCTTTTGCTGGGAGAGCAGCGCAGCCAGTGAATCTGGTCGGTTGGATGCAAAGAAAAGTGTTGGTATAGAAGAAAATATCGCAGTGCTCCAAAGAGTAAAATGTGAAAGTTATAATACTACGTACCACTACGTACCAGCCAACTTCAAGAGCTGATAAAGTTGAATAATTTTGTGGAGAAAAGTGTAATCTAGATAATATGTTATTAATAATAACAATAAGCAGCAGGTTGTGCAATGGTTAGGACTGCCACCTTAGACTCAAAGAGTCCCAAATAATACACTATACACACTAATACGATAATACCCTTGACCAAGGTACTTACCTTGAATTGCTCCAATGTGTCAAACAGGCAAATCATTGTAAACAACTGAACGCTGAAATTTGAAGAAAACTGAAGAATTGAAGAAAAGCAGCAGCAAAATAAATAAATGTAAATAATACTGGACTGCGTATTGAAGTACAGTCTGATTAACCGTGCTTAACACCAACTACAAATCTTCTGGACTTAAATCTTCTGGAGAAATATGTGTCTTGTGGAGAAACAGACCATGATTTATGTCATTTACATTCATTCATTCAGTACACACTTTTCTCTAAAGCGACATACAATGATTATTTAGTATATATGGCACCATTACCCACGGTGTCTTACAGTATCAGATACACTGCACTAAACTCCTCACATTAATACGGCACAGCAATGCGTCACGCACACTGTGGGAAATTCAGAGTCACTAGTTCACCGGAAACATGTGCGTTTCAGCTGTGGTAGGAAACCCAGCCAAACATGGGGGGAACATGCAAATTACAAAGACTGTGTGGGGATGAAACTATGTCCAGTCAGATAGACCAAGGGTAGTGAGACACCAGGGCTACCTGCTGCACCAGCTTGCTGCCCATCATACCTCGACCTGGACCCATTGCTTGCTAGAAACCACAAGTTGGTCTCAAACTGAGCTGTAGGTGGGCTACCAGTTGTTGCCTGTTGTGACGGGAAGCAATAGGTTGTGAGGATGTTGGTGCGCCAGCAGTAGTGATGTCCGCCCTCCCTGTGTCAACACTGCCATCCTGTGTTCTGAAGCACACCGGCAGGTCAGACAGAGCATGAGCAGCTCCATCACCACCTCAATCGTTCACACCGTTTTGCAGGCAGTTTTTCATTTACCCACTCCAGAGATGCCCAGCCAACCCACTGTGCTCCAACCACAGGACTGTATACGACACACCTGCCATATTCTCTTAACCTGTATGCAACTCCCATTCGACACCCACAGAACTATTCAATTCATCTGTTTACTAAGAAGCAAAAATAATGAAAAAACTAAAAGAAGCAACGAAGGACATACTAAAGTGAAGTTAAAATAACAAAAAACAAAGGGCACAATTAAAAAATTGAACTATGAAATAGATTCACTACAACAGCCACATTATTTTCCATTTTTAGCAATACAGTTCCTTTGTTATCAGGGAGCTACAGCTAGGCTTCTGTCATCGTGGGTTCTTTTCCTCCTTAAATGAGAATTTTTGCTGGATCTGGCACCACAGTAGTGTAAAGTGCAGGCACTCTGGGAGCCCTTTTCCCTGGTGGAGCCAGTAGCTTCACACATTCGGGGGGTCTGGAGGGGAGCTAACTGAATAAATCAAAGCATGCTGTTACATTGTCTGGCACTATAGTCACAAATATCAGCCCTACCATTTTGTGCAGCCAAGCTTTGCGGAGAAATCGGCTGGAGAGCCAACCACCTGTTGCTGAACGAATCGGGTTTGCCATCAAAAGCGCAACATTGTGTTTACAACTGCTTGAGTTGCACATATAGACAGACAGCAGGAAAATAAGGCAAAATAACTGAAACCTTTCAGGACTGGGACAAATTGAAGTACACTTTAAGCATGCAAACTGTGTTTTGAACTCTCATCTGCTTTTTGCTCATTAGAATTACTTTGGATTTTTGCAACACATCAAGTAATACATTACAGACAAAAATAAACATACATACCTTTACAAAAGCCCTTTCCCCATTGAGTTATATCGGAATATAAGCAATACTGTGAGAGCCAACAATTCTAACATTTCAAACCAAAAGGTCTTACCTTTCATTTGTGTCAACTGCTGAAAAGATGTCTTTGGGATTTTTTTCTTGAGACGATGAAAAGAGCAACAATGAAAGGATGATGCCCCCTCTCACTCACTCTCTCTCTCTTTCTCCCCTCTTCCTCTCCTTTTGTTTGCCAACCGAAGGTCTGTGAGTGTTGCTCTAGAGGAAATGTCAGCTTGGTCAGAAAGGAAATAAAATAAATAAATGAAAGTGAGCGAGAGCGGCGGCAATCAAGTCAGCACAGCAACATGTGGTTATAAAAAGTATCTGCTAGGCTTTCCCTTTGGCTGGAGTTGGAAGGCTTTGCTGACTGGGAGACAGTCCTGTGCAACAGATTAGCAGCCCCCTCCCCTCTCCTCTCCCTCCCACCCTGAACACCAACGCCACCCACTCTCTGTGCAGTCGACAACGAGAGCCCCCACTGCTGTATCTTTTTTGATAGCTGGGGATGAGGCTAAATAAAATGCAACAGCATGCATGAAGGAAAGAGGGGGGGTCTGTTTGTGTGATGCTGGGAGTGTTAGGTAGAGGAGAGCCCCTCTGTCTAGTCCCCTCCGTCCTCCATGCCCACCCTGCCCCTTTCCTCTCCTGTTGATTGCAGAGTCCTTAATGTCACCACGCTGGTTCAGAAGTGGGATTTTTGCTCTCCATACTGTTTGCCCACCATTACCAAGCTGTTGCCTCTCCTTTACTGGCAAGGTAACCATGACAATCAATATCAAGCTCTGCTGGCTTCTTAAAGAAAATCAAATTGATTTAGGGGGAAAAAAACCTCTAATAGAATCTCATCCGCTCCACAATTGAATTAAAATGTACTGGCGATAAACCTTCTGTCCTTGCTAGCATAAGCTCTATTTCTTTTTGTCTTTCTCCCTCACTCACACACCTTTCTGAGGTATGGATTTTCTTATGAATACACCTCGGGGACTTCTCCAAAAAGACTGATGTTTCGCTCATTTAAAATCTCATTGATTGTTATTGATGAACATCAGTGTCCTGTATACCTCAAAAAGCTTTCCTCTTTTTTTGTCTTTGTCAAACAGATTCTCTAGATTCTCTAACGGAACATTAGTGGTATTTATCAGATCAAATTGCACATTTCTGAAGACTTTGTCATGTGAAAATAGACTGATGAGCCGACAGTTTGGTTTTGCCGCTTATGCTAATCCATGTTTTTTGCACTAAACCATCATCTTTGTGAACATCCAATGATCTTTAAATGGCTTGGAAAATTCAGGAACTATTGAGGAGGCTTCTTTTTCATGCAGAAAAGCGGTGCTTGTGTTGCCATTTTTTTTTCAGAGAACAAATCTTCTCAGCCATCTCTGACTAACCGAAGCAGAGTAGTACTAAAGTTTTACTTTACTGGCATCTAGAAATGCATAAAGGAAAGTGGGAAGGGCAAAGGTCTGCTTTCGTGAGGATGGGGTGCCAATTTTACACACTTTTGACTTCAATAGAAGTAAAATTGTTTGACAACCCATGAATCAATTATTAGCTGATGCTTCTATCCAAAAAGACTTAAATTTGATAATTCCATGCAGTCAGATTGAGGAGTTTTAAAACCTTGGTCGAGAATACTACAGAAGTAGCCATGACTGGAACTTGAACCAGTAATTTGTTGGTTTCAAGTCCATATCTTTAACTGCCATGTGGTTTACTGGGCCAAAGCATCTTATGATGTCATTTCACATTCTGTGAGTGTATTCTGCTTTCACTTGTATTTAATACCATATCAATCAGTGGCATATAATTCAATTAAGAATTTTTTCTTGTACTTACACAAAACTTATTGCAAATTAAATTAAGTACTACTAGTACTCAGTTCTGGTCTCCAAAAAAAAAAAAAAAAAAAAAATCAAAGGCTGTGGGATGTATCCACATTGAACTTTGACTTGTAGTCAAAAAGTGGACATGCTAAACTATGTAGTAACCATAATACCTGTTTGTGCAAAAATTAACTTGAGGGAAAATACTGACTTTAGATAAAGATTAAGGTTTTTAACATTCTTTTAAAGTTTTTAAGTTAATATCCATCAATCAATTATCCTTAAGCGTTTCACCTGGTCAGGGTCGCGGCGATCCGAAGCCAATTCCAGAACCACTGGGCGTTTAAATAGGAGACTATTCGCTGGAACGGATGCCGGTTAGTTTAAAATTAACAGGTAAAGAAACTGAATAAAAATGTTTATACTTTCACTTTAAGTAGCGAAAGACGTTTGTATTTTGCGATAGCCTTCATTGCAACAACAACAAAAAAAGGAAGAGGGAACAGTTTAGGAGGGTCGGAACTGTATTTTGTCAGCTTGTGGGTCCAGAAGCACACAAGTTAGTGATGCACTGCAGCCCAACCCGGTAGGAAACGGTATTTACTGATCCATGAGTGGGACCACTACCGAATTTTCCGCAGG
This sequence comes from Arapaima gigas, assembly GCA_900497675.1. Taxonomy (NCBI): domain Eukaryota; kingdom Metazoa; phylum Chordata; class Actinopteri; order Osteoglossiformes; family Osteoglossidae; genus Arapaima; species Arapaima gigas. The sequence continues at coordinate 120,742 of UFQX01001009.1, forward strand.
ACCCGAACCACGTCCAATAGCATGCTGTATCTTACAACTGACACATTATTTAAGGGCTTTCGGTCATAATAAAATGAATCAAACACAATGGCGAGGGTATAAGTACGACATTTTTCTAATTTATCTATTTATCGTCAGAAGGAATGAATAGTTTGATCATTCGTAGCTCTGGTGCAGCAGCGACCCAAAAATGCAACTATTCTGTTCCGAATCATTCGAATAAACAGATGAAGGGCACGTTTTAGCAGCTCGAATTTAAATTTAAGATTTTTAAATAAAGTTTTTTTTCTGCTAATTGATCTGAATATGAACTAAGGGCACATTTAGTCTAAATCTCCAAGCTGAGTAAGGGCCTCCGCTGGAATGGAGAGTAACATAGTTACCATGCTCTTGCAGGCAGAAAGGACCAGAATTTTCCCATCCTTTACCGTTCAAGGTTTACAATGTCATTCTGCCTTATTCAGATCAGGAAAAAAATGTAGTTTCTCCTGGACCACAGTGTATAGTACTATGTGACAACACAGATAACCTGAATAGATAAATAGATTAATAAATAGCTATAGATAATATAGAAATAAATTAATGATAGACAAATAATAAAGCGATCAGTACAAACAGTTAGTGACAGGGGAGGGTCAGTGGTGGTGGTGGTGGTAGTGATCGATCCCTATGCTTTCTGGAATCCAGCAACCTGACAGCATGTGGGGAAAATATGAGATTGGTAAGCTGCCATAGCATCTCCCATACAGCAGCAGTGAAGCAGACGGTGGAGAAGGTGTCATGGGTCCTTAGCAACGTTACCAGCTTTCCTGACCGACCGCTTGTTGTAGGTGGTCTGTACGGGTGGATAGTCGAGTCCTACTCACTTTTTAAGCGTTGTCCTAGAACGTTCAGAGTTTTTCGTCCTCCTTACCTTTCAATAGATCACTATAACTTAATTATAAGAAATTAATAAGGTTTTAAACAGCTGGGAACAGAAATACAGTTTGACCCTTTGCATTTGTGATACATCTGTTTGTTACCAAACTTGTCGTTCGTTGTCCCTCAAGTCTTTGTTGCTACCTTTTACAGAATTATTCCGTAGGATTTACGATTAATATGAGGGTGGGTGGTGATTTTTGATTATTTACTGGAACAAGGGACGCATGAAAACAACCGCAAGAAGCGTCAGCATGTTGCTAACTTTTGTATTGTGTGTGTTACTTAAAACGAGGACACAAAACGCGTAACTAATAATGAAAACCGCTGCTGATTGGCTGACACAGGAACCAATGAGGTGACGACTTACACCCTCTTGTAGCACCTTTTTTCCCCCTCTGTGTCTTCTGATTGGCTGCCCATCACGACCAATGTCGTCGGAGTATTTCCTGTGCTTCCCTTTCCGTTTTTTTGAGTCCCGCCTTCTGTTACTTGACTCCATAGGATCCGGTAGTGGCTGCCGCGTGCGGAACTGCACTTCGAAACACAACAGAGAAGACAAAACAAGATCATGGCTACAGACTCATGGGCTCTGGCTGTGGACGTCCAAGAATCAGTAAGTATGATTGTTGGACGTTCGCTGTCGTGCTGTTTATGAATTGTTCCGTGCATGAGAGGAGCTAGCTGGCGGTTAGCACCCGGTGCTAGTTAGCATGGACATGGAGGCCTGGGACGCTCCGATGTAGCGCCAGAAAGGGGCGAAATATAACGCAGAACGTACATGTACATCACAGTGCTTCATGTTAATATTATAATAAAGGGAGCGACGCTGTTTATGTCTGACGACAGAATCAGAAGTCGGAGCGGTTTCGTTATTTCGTCTAAGGCGAAATCATAACTTGTCTGACGACAAATTTTTTTTAGCAATTTGGAAAATTGTCCACAGTAGTAATTGTGTTCATTCTAAAGTCTGTTAGCTGTAAAACGATAGCTTTGTAATCTAATCTATTGTAATAAAACAAGTCGGTGAGAGTTTGTCTGAATAAATCTTAATTAATGCTGTTGGTTTTATGACGTTTCCCACACGTCTGAATTAATGTATAAACAAAGACGTTTTTGCAGATTGTTCTAGTAGGTGAATAAGCAACAAAAACTGTGCCTGTGTAATCTGGTGGATGTTGGTGAATCAGATTTTAGCTGTGGTGGTCTTCTCACACAGTGACACAGCACTGAACAGTGGATCAAAGGAGCATGGCAGAAGCAGATATGATAAGCTAATATTATATATTAAGTAATAATAGCTATAAAAACTGTACAAATAAGCCAACTGGCAGCTGAGAAGATGAAAGCAAAAAGAGTCCCAGTAAAGTGCCCCTGACCAAGATGTTTACCCAGAATCGATAAAGTAAGAGCCTGCTATGTAAATGACTGTAAAATCGGTTGTCTCATATTGTAAGTCCAAAGGTGTCAGCAAAATAAAATTTTAAAATGTCTTTAGTCACTGTAATACTCTAGTTACCTGTTTGTTTCAATGTTTTTACATTTATTTTTTTTAAATAGCCTCTCATACAATCAGCACAATGTATTGTATTGTATTGTTGTGCATGTTTCATTTTGTACATGTTTTCACATGTTGCGGTTTTTGCAGAATTTATGAACGTATAAACACAAGTTTGGTTTTTAAAAATGCTGTATCTAAGTTGATGTGTTTACAAATGTAAAAGAAGTTGAGGTTGTAATAAAATTTGCAGAACTTTGGTAGTTTCAGTTAGAGAGACTTTTGTTGTGGTTGCAGCTTGGAACTTTGCAGATAAAAGAGAATGAAGAGAAGATCAAAGCTGAAGCAAATGGTAAGGCAATGATATCTTACAAAGAGGCACGTGTTTCAATAATAATCGCTGGGCATGTCGTTTTATCTGTATCCCTGTTTCTCATTCTGAGCTCGATATCGGGACAACAGAGCTGTTCAAACAATCACATTACTTTGTGTGTTTAATGTTTCAGTTGAAACATTGCAATCCACCCTGACATGCTGTCACCAGTTGTTGACAAAATTTGTGTCTCAGGTATGATATAATTATTTTTGTACAGAATGGACAACTAAAGTAAAACCCCACTATAACACAATTTTTGATATAATGCGATTGGCTCCTATCTTTCTGTGGGAGGGATTAGTCAAGTAATTTGTAACGTTTTTCCATTGTTTTTTCTGTCTCTACTTTTGGACTCTTTGTTATTCTACTTTTTCTTGATAAAGGGTATATCACTGCTTTTTATTACTATTTTTTAAAATTGATGTACAGTAGTAGCACGAAGAGTAAAATCTTAAACCACATAACTATGGATCGATCAACTCACATAATTTCTTTAGGAAATGATAGTTGAGTAAAAGTTTCTAATAACTTTATTATGTTCATTTCAGGATTTCTTGCACATCTTCTAAAAAAACTTGGAAAACAACATTATTTAAATAAATCTTTTCACAGAGTAATTGAAAGACATACTGAAAATCTTGTTTTTCATAAACCTCAAAATATCTTCACCACACATTTTAGACAATGATCATTTTATGGTGGGGTTTTATTGTACTTGTACATCAATAAGTAAATGGTAATGGCATGAAAAATTTTAAAGTTGTCCAGTTGTGGCTCCTGTTGTGCCATCCTTGGTACGTGCCGTCTTATCTATTGCCAGGATCGTGTATTTTTGCGCTGTTTGGTTTAATTATTACTGACTGCATATATGTGATGTTTGTCCAGCATGTCCAGCTATCAGTAACTTCTTGAATATTTTCTTAAAGTTTGTTTTAATTTTGGGTTCGGTGTCCCGTCAACCACCTAGCATGACCAAGTTTTTCTGCTAGGAACAGCAAAGACAGAAGAGGATGAGGACAAGACAGATGAGGAGGAAAAAGGTGGGCATTTACAAGTTTAAAAATAATTCATATTTATCCCTTCTGTTACCAGCACCCCTCTGGCTGCTTTGTTATAAAATTAGATTATATTCAGTTTGTCTCACCTAACAGGGGTAGTGTAATGCATTGTTGTTCTGTTTGTTTTTTATATTCTTGTCTAAATAACTTCCTGTCAATATTCATTATTTACCTGTGTTTGTTTTTACTACATTAATGAAATTCATTGTCATGTTTGAACTGTAAAAAAAAAAATATCTGCACCAATTGCTGAAAAATACTTTGTGGTGGATTTGCATTGTATAATTTTAAATGCGATATTAAAATTTTCTGTAAAAATGACATTCACATTTTGAAAGCTACTTAAGGTTTAAATGCATAATGTAATTACACATAATAGTATTTCTTTTGCACTATGTTTATGCTGAAAAGTTTTGTTGTAAATGAGGTGAAAGATGCAACAGTCTGCGTGGATGATGCAGTGGTTCACTGTCAGAAAGTGATGTTAGATGTTTTGATTTTTGGTTTAGAGGACAGAGCAGCACAGTCACTCCTGAACAAGCTGATTCACAGTAATCTGGTGAACACAACCAACCAAGTGGAAGTTCTTCAGAGGGATCCTAACTCGCCCCTGTACTCGGTCAAGTCTTTTGAAGAGCTCCGACTGTAAGTGCACATCTTCACGGGTTAGATCTACAGGACGAGTGTGACATACTCCCCAAGTGATGGGGATATGTGCTTGTTTTGCAGAGACCAGGAAATTTGTGCAGAGTTCAGTCTTTATACAGTGCTAAATAGGCTTATGTAACATTTTCACATCTGGTCATATCAACCCCCCCCAATTAGGGTTTTTGGGTTTTCCATAAATGCAGGCAAAAAAGTGCCAATATCTTCCTAATGAAGGTATTTTTCCTAAATTATATGTGCAGGAATTTCTTTGAGGATCATTAAAGCACCAATGAAGCTGATTAAAATGCATGGTTTACTTACTTTGAATGTATTTTTGTACATGTGTAATTGTAACAATGGCTTTTAATGAAATCCATTTTCTGAAAGCACTCATCCACTCAGGCTTTACTTCTTCAATAAATGGTTTAGTAGAACACAACTGGAATATATGGAAGGCTAACTTCCTGACCAAAACGTACAACAGAAGGACTGTGTTTTGAACTTGCAGCCATCTGGTTATTTACCCAGGTTACTCACACAGGTCCATAAAACCTACACAGCCTTCTGCTATTCCACTTCAGGTGGTGGGGTTTCTAACTGGCCGCGCATATCTGACCAGTGCTTTGTTGTGCGTTTGTACAGCAAGCCTCAGCTGCTCAAGGGTGTGTACGCCATGGGCTTCAATAGACCTTCCAGAATCCAGGAAAATGCTTTACCCATGATGCTTGCAGAACCGTGAGTAAACAGGTGTTTGCCAAAAAATGGACATTAGTCTCAGTGCAGTGACAAAAGAAGTGAATTATTATAGATTTTCAGTTAATTCATTTCACTCATATTACATTTTAAATAGTGATGCACCCATAAGTACCGATATCTGATCTTTTCTGTGTAACTCTCTTTTTGTCGACTTTATTATAAACCACACTTGACAATCTCTACCTGTCGATACTAATTTAGTTTGCAAGTGTTACAAACTACCTATTTTATGTCACTTTTGCTTACTTTAAAAAAGTTCCACACCACAGACATTTCCAGCACAGCATGGACTGAACATTCTAATCATCCAGAACACAATTCATGTGTCATCAAAGATCAGTTTGAGTTATTGATCAAATCTAAGCATAGTTGCCAATAAAATTAATTTAGACAAATATAAGCCGTTAACTAATGATTCCAGTATCATTGTGCATCCCTAGTTTTAAAATGACCCAGCTATAAATGCATTATTTGCCCCAAGTTGCTTTGAAGAAAACCATCAGCTAAAAGAATAAACATAAATATCGAAACATTTTCAATAAAATTGTATGTTTTGATCAAACGTGTGTAGCAAATTGATTTAGGTTTTCATTCCTGAATACCCCCAGAAGTGGTTCTTCTCATTTTGTCACATGCCTTCAAGTTGGTCTCTTTGCATTCTTCAGTGAGGTTGTTTCCATTGTTTCCAGTCCACAGAACCTAATTGCACAGTCACAGTCAGGCACAGGCAAGACGGCTGCCTTCGTGTTGGCCATGCTCAGCCGCGTGGACCCAGCTAACAACTGGCCCCAGGTGTGTGCGCTACTGTCTCCTCTTAGGATGTGGGCTGCACCCACACCAGAATCTGACCTGAAGGTTCACCCCTCAATCGTATAATGGTATGTTAACTTTATTTACAGTTGTATGCAAAAGTGTAAGCACCCCTGGTGAAATTCTGTTTTTGTTGATATTTTTTGTAAAATAACATGAACACATGAACCTCTGCGTCAAAAAAAGTTCAATAGGACACATTTCTGCTAATTTTAATGCACTTTGTTTGCTGGATTTAACAGATTGAAAAAAGAAAATGCTGAATGTGCTTAGTAACACCCCATTTGTTAGCCTTGTACCTCACTTTCTATTCTTGTTGTAGGAATTTTTATCCTACTTGTCCTTGCAAAATGTTTCAAGTTCAGAAATGATCTTAGGTCATCTAGGGTTCACTGCATTTTTGACATCTACCACATTTTGTGTTTATATCCAAATAGTTTAATTGTATCTTCATCAGACCAGAGCACTAAATAGTCTCCACCTTATTTAAATGTTGCATTGCCTTTTGAGTTGAAATTGCACGTAATGTTTCCTTCTGATGACTGTTCCATGCAGACCATGTTTGTGCAAGGACCGCTGATCAGTGAACCAACCAACACACCCTTGCTTCAGTGTCAGCTAAACCTTCTAGCAGGCCCTTTGCAGCGATATGGGGGTTTTGCTTTGACATCTTGACCAGTCTTTGAGTGATTCTTACAGATGTTTTTTTTGGTCTTCCAGATCTTGCTTTGAGTTACCCTTGATTTTTGTTTGTTAATGATATTTCGAACAGTGGAAATTGTAAACAGGAAGCTTTTAGATACCTTTTTACAGCTTTCCCCTACTTTGTAACAGTTATCGTTTCTGTTGCTCAGGAAACTGCTTAGAGGAGCTCTTGGCTGCTGAGCACAAGCACAACACTGAGTGGTTTGTAGACTGAGAGAAATTATCAAGCTCTGAGATTTTCGTCACCTGACTTAGATTAAGTTGTTTAGATTAATGAAGTTCTGAGACCTTGTGAAAAATAACACTATATGCCACATTTAGCATTTTCTTTTTTTCAATCTGTTAAATTCAGCAACTAAATAGTGACTGTGCATTAAAACTAGCAGTAATGTGTCATGTTGGTTTTTTCAATGCTGAGGTTGTGTTTTACGTAGAATATCAACAAAACTTCATTTGGCCAGGGGTGCCCAGTCTTTTCCTTACACTTGTATGTAAACACTTCTGATGCGACAAAAACTGCTACTATATATTAAAATATATACCCTTTAATTCTGTACAGCAGCAGCACTTTTGCCAGTTACTCTGTGATTTTATTTCTATGCAGGGGCTTGTATCAGATATTAACACAGGTATACACGTGGTGTCAAAAACCCAAAAGGTCTCTTTTTTGAATCTGTGCATGAAATATTATTTGACTTTTGTGTTTTTTTTTGTTTGTTTTTTTTGTGTTTTTTTATGGTTGTTTGTTTCCTCAGTGTCTCTGCGTCTCCCCCACTTATGAACTAGCCTTACAGACAGGAAAAGTCATTGAACAGATGGGAAAACATTATCCTGAAGTTAAACTGGAATATGCTATCCGAGGCAATAAATGTAAGTTCCAAAATGGTGCAGAGTTGTTNAAAACATTATCCTGAAGTTAAACTGGAATATGCTATCCGAGGCAATAAATGTAAGTTCCAAAATGGTGCAGAGTTGTTTTCCTTTTTGTTCATTGACTGAAAAAAAACTTGTTGGCATTTCATTCATAGCCATTCCTCTGGTGTTTAAATGCAACGCAGAGCTTGGGTTTCTTTGCATGGGCACAACCATATTTGTATGGTTTTACGCTAATAAAATGTCATATTGTATAGCGTATCACACCTATAAGTGTGGCTTTTGTGGGATCTGTGCAACCGCTTTAAATCATCCTTCTTGGTGCTACAAAAACTGAGAGCTGCATTTACAGGCAGGTGACTGGATGTACAGGGTGTGAAATTGAGTGAAACTACCTAATAGTAAATGATGAGGTCAAGTGTGGCAGCTCATGATTCATCTCTACATTTGTGTCCATGACTGATATATGAAGTGGAGCGAGGGATGAAGATCCAGGAACAGATTGTCATCGGCACTCCTGGCACAGTGTTGGACTGGTGCGTAAAGCTCAAGTTCATCGACCCCAAGAAGATCAAGGTGTTTGTCCTGGACGAGGCTGATGTCATGATTGCCACACAGGGCCACCAGGACCAGAGCATACGCATCCAGAGGTAGGCAGATTTTGCTTCCAGGGGTTGTAAAAGCTTACATTTATTCATTTAGCAGGAAATTTTTGCCAAAACTCTTATCTTGGGGTAAACAAGTTCAGAAACAGCTGAAGAATTTCAAATGACCACTTGATTACTGAAGGACAGCTTGTTCAGCACTGCTATTGTGAGGGCTCATTAACAAAAGTAGCTCCTTATAGACACAAGTCAGACAGGGACAGTCTTGCCTCATTACGTTGCCCGCATCTGTTAACACATTTTTGGCAAGAAGTGAGGTTGGTGACTTAAGGGGGCTATGCCAAAATGGTGTGAGCCAAATAATCCACAATTTGTGCAGTCTTGCTGTGGGGGGGTTATACTTTGTGTGGGGTATTATATATACTCACACACACAGAGACCAGAAGTGGGCAACACACACACACACAGGGTTATCAAATGGAGTAAAATTTGTGGTATTTATTCTTCACCTCTTGTTTTTGTGTGTGTTTGTGTTTTTAAAAAAATCCCCTTTCACCCAGTTTTCCTCTGTGGGGGGTGACTTTCCTCAGACTCGGGTTCCTACCAAAGGCCTGGGAGTTTGAGGGTACAGCGCTTTTGCTGTTTCTAGGATTGTGCTCTTCTGGACTGAGACCGGTGTCATACCTGGGATCTGACGGAGCTACTTTTCAGCTTAGGGGGCACGGCCACTTTACTATCGCCAGTGGAACTACCTTGGTTTTTACCTGTCACATTATCTCCAGTTCTCTTTCAAGCCCTGGTATTTCGCCAGCTTCTCATTCCTTCTTCCTGATGTTTCTGTCACTTGCATATATATCACCATTTCTGTTTTCTCCTTCTGTCTACTACCACTGTATCTGGTTGGTTAGCCAGTA
>UFQX01001010.1:0-15097 GCA_900497675.1 Arapaima gigas
TGGACAGTGTGTAGCTGACAGTGTGTATACAGTGGTGTGTAGTGGACAGTGTGTAGTGGACAGGGTGTATACAGTGGTGTGGACAGTGTGTAGCTGACAGTGTGTATACAGTAGTGTGTAGTGGACAGTGTGTATACAGTAGTGTGTGGTGGACAGTGTGTAGTGGACAGTGTGTATACAGTGGTGTGTAGTGGACAGTGTGTAGCTGACAGTGTGTATACAGTGGTGTGTAGTGGACAGTGTGTATACAGTGGTGTGTAGTCGACAGTGTGTAGCTGACAGTGTGTATACAGTAGTGTGTAGTGGACAGTGTGTAGTGGACAGTGTGTATACAGTGGTGTGTAGTGGACAGTGTGTATATAGTGGTGTGTAGTGGATAGTGTGTAGTGGACAGTGTGTATACAGTGGTGTGTAGTGGACAGTGTGTAGTGGACAGTGTGTATATAGTGGTGTGTAGCTGACAGTGTGTATACAGTGGTGTGTAGTGGACAGTGTGTAGCTGACAGTGTAGCTGACAGTGTGTATACAGTGGTGTGTAGTGGACAGTGTGTAGCTGACAGTGTAGCTGACAGTGTGTATACAGTGGTGTGTAGTGGACAGTGTGTATACAGTGGTGTGTGGTGAACAGTGTGTAGTGAAGTGTGTAACAGGGACTGTTGTTGGTTAATGGGCTGGTTAACAGGTTAGGTTAGTCTACCGGGGGACATGAGATCCACAGCAGTCAAGAACACACAGGACCATCTCTCTCGTTGTCTGGTGACTGCGCCCCCTGGTGGAGATGTGTGAAACAGTCCAGCACACAGCTGTGTCAGTGTCTCCCCCGCGTTGGATGTATTAGTGAATAAAGGTTTACGCAGCTGGAAAAGGCCGGTCGTGCTGTTGTGAGGCGCTTCTCACACGCGACACGCAACTTCCACAGCGACACCACCGGCCGTGTGACGCTGCACGCCGTGACGCTCCACCGTTCCATCCCCCTTCGCTGCCATTTGCAAAATACTTCCTCCCGTGACGTGCGAGTCACCGATTTCCACAGCAGGTGGGGGGATTGAAACCTTTTCCGTCCAAAGTGCATCGCTGAGTCGGTGTCCCTGGGCCTCCAAAAATCCCCCCCCCCTTTTCGGGCCACCAGGCCACCTTCCCTCGGCTGTGACTGGCTGAGCCGCAGTGACGACCGCAGCCCCCCGGGGACACGAAGGACAACTTCTGCGCCCGAGCCGTTTATGTAACGGCGGACTTTTTCCCACAATGCACGGCGGGGGGGGGGATCAGCTGCACATCTGGAAACGTTTCCGTGGAGCCGAGGCTCACGTTCACCCAACGGCTGCGGGGGGCGGGCAGCCGAGCACCTGCCGGCTCGGTCGGGGGTCCTGCAGAAACGCAGTAAAACGGCGACGCGGCGCCACAGCGCGGACTCGGCCGCAATAAGCGTGCAGTCGGGAGGATGAATGTTAAAAGAGAATAAAAAGGCGCGTTACCGCGGTGAAGCGGCACGACGCGCCTCGTGGCTCTTTCCCTTCGCGCAGGACGACACGAAAGACACCGGGGGGATTCACTGGGGTCGTTTTCCCGCTTCATTTCAAGGTCGGTGCGTTGATCAAAAGTGCTACGGCAGGAGCAGAGGTGACGTCCCTAACCGCTGCGCCCCCTGCTGTTCCTCCATCATCCACGTTCACGTCAGAGTCTCAGAGTTGTAACCCCGGGTTAAAACAAAGCGGAAAGCTGCGTTGAAACGTCAGCAGCTGCTCCTGACTCATGGAGGGCCACCCCTGTGGGGGTACTGCGTGCCTCACTGTGTCACCTCGCCCACCCCCCAGGGTGTGAGGAGGGGGACCCAGAGTCTCAGAGCCAGTCAGAACCAGCTGACGGGTGGCTGGGTTCCGGCCCAACGCGTGGGTGGACGTTTCTGGCTTGAAGAGGCTCCTCCGCAGCATCTCACCGACGTCTTGCTGAAGGACCATCAAGAAAACCCACCTCCTCCAGCGAAAAAGAACAGATTTTTCTCCGGGCACAAAAAAAACATGGCTCAGTTGCTCTATTTACAGGTGTATGTGCAGGACTGTACCTGTAAATATTATCACTGCGCCATCATTTTCCATGTTCAATCTAGAATCAACTATTAATGGAGTTAAAGGGCCAGCAGGGGGCGCAGCGGTCAGCGCTCACCTTGAACTCGAACGCTCCGCCTTTGTCTCCACGTTGAAAACAGCTGGTTTGAGGGGGCAGAAGGCAGCGCGGCCGACGCCTCACCTAAATAAATCAATAATGACGTCCAATCTAACGTCCACAGTTCCCACGATGCACGGCGTCCGGGTCGCGACCCTGGACTATGACAGACGCGGCAGGTTGTCACCACCTCTGGACTCTAGTCCCAGGTTCCGATCCCGTCTCCTGCTGCGCCGCTGATCCAGGTGTTTACCCTGAATTACCCTGCTGCACACCTGGTTTGGAGTAAAGTGTCACATTGAAGAACAGATGTAAATTCCGAACAACAAAACCAGCAGGTTTGTTCACCTGTACCAGGTGTATAAACATCTCTGCACGTTTCATGCAGTTTACTGTGATTTAGCCACGTTCAGCTGGGTCAGGATCTACAGCAGCAGGTGGGGCTGGAAAAAGGCGTGCGAAGATGTGGGTGCGAGTCGAGACGGCGGGACGGGTCCGCTCGCGGCGACCGCTGGCGGGTGAAGCGTCACGACGGGGGGCGGCGACGAAGGCCGCGACGACGGGCCTCTCCGCGCGAACATCTGGCCCACGTCGGCACAGCTGCGGGAAAACAGACGCGTCGCCGGCTGCCACGGCGGGGGAGAGAATCGGCGACTCGCCGGGGGTCCCTCTGCTTTTTGAGGGATGTGAAGGCGCCGCTGTAATAAGAAGCCACCTCCACCCAAACCGTCCTCCTCGCGAATCAATCCAGCGGTTGTTAAACTCCAATATGTCCGCAGCGAGGAGACGATTCATCTTCATCTCCCAGAAATCACCGCTAAATGTCATTAGCGTGGAGACGGGGGGTTGTTTTCTCCGCCGCCGTGTGGCACGAGGGTCCTGATGAGAGCTGACAGGTTTGTCTGGGGGACGGGGGTTCCGCAGTGATTTGCGTTTAATGGGTTTTTTTTTTTTTTTTTTTTACCAAATGACCTTCGGGGACGAGGAGGGGAAACGCCCCCCGGTCCGACGTTTCTCCAACCCCGAGTTTATTTAACTCTGACTCAGAGTTGATCACATCCGCGATTCTCAAACGCTCAGTACTCACCTGCCAAACGCCGCAAATGATGTTCTTATTCGTCCTCCATCTGACACGTTTCTCCAAGGTGGGGCTTGTACCGTTCACACGGCTGGGTAAGTTTCACTGTCGGTTCAGCCCAAGTACCTCGATCAAGGGTCCTACGGCAGGAGGTGGGGTTCGATCCCAGGACCTTCGTTCTACAGGGCAAAGGTTCCAAGCACAGAACTACCTGTACAGTAAGACCCCCGCGTGGATCCGTCGCCTGAGGAAAAGTAAAAGCACGTCCGAGAGACTCGGCCCGGGACACCTGTCTCTCCCATCCCAGCACCTCCTCAAGATGCTCAGAGGTAATAAGCAGCCATCTGTCCTTGTCAAGGAATTACCAGCACAGGTAAGAGGCGCGAGTGTGAACACGCAGCAGGTACGGGGGGGGGCCTCACCTACGTCACACGCCATCTGCCCTTCATCTCCGAGAGCCCGGCGAGAATAGGCCTGGTGGGCAGGAGAACGGACCCCTGGGGCCTGTATCGAGTTCGAGGCCACGGCTGCACGTCCTCCAACCAGGTTAACCCCCCCGAGGACCAGGGCACGACTCCCCCGATCCCCACTGTTTAGCGTTTTTATTCAGCTGGTGCCCTCGTTCAAGGTACCTTGATTTACACAGATTTACCTGATTTTTAAAAGACTTTTGGTCGAGTCCTGCAGCGGGAGGTGAAACCGGGGCCTCCGAGGCCGAGCGCAGCAGCTCGAACACCTGGTGGCTTACAGGTGAACAGCGCAGACAGACAGGAGACCCCTGCGTCACCTCGGCTTCCCTACAGCCGTCGTTCCCCCGTCGGCTCAGTTCTGCCCGTCGTCTGATATTTCAGGACAGTTTCCTTAAGGACCGTTTAGTTCTCTTTATCTGCGCAAAATCTGCCGCCCCCTTCGCTGTGACCCCCGCTGGGCAAAGGCGGGGCTCGGAGGCGCTGAAGGGACACGGAATCTGGCAATTACTCCGCTTCGCTCGTCGGTGACGATGACCTTAGCGGAGCCACGGCGCCTCCCGTCTGTCACCCGGGCCGGCGCGACCGAACCGCTGCGTCCCGGGCCGAGACGTCGGCGGTGAGAAACGGCGGCGGGAGAGCGATTCACAGACGGTTTTTATTACGATAAAACAAACGGCGGCCTGTGGGACGAGCACAGGCCGGCAGTGAGGGTCATGCGGGTTCACACACAGACGGACATCGGACAGGGTTACGCGATACAAAAATAGATGATTTGACAAGAGGCAAACGCCGCGTCCGCTTGCAGTCCGGCCGCGTCGCGGGGAATTAGACCCGGAGCGAGGAGCTACACGGTGGTCTCGTGTTTCCACAAGCCCGTTCTGATGGTGCCGTTGAGTTCGGCACCCACGAGAGGGACACCCTGCTGCCCGTCGGCCTTCGCCGCGCAGTTCGGGCCGGCCAGGTTCAGGCCGTAGCTCTTGGCAGAGCCCTCCAGCTCCGCGCCAACGGGTTGCTTCAGGCAGTCTTTGGCTCCCGCGGCGCCGCCTCCGGCCCCGCTTCTATCCGGGTTGCGGCTGCGCCGGGGCAGGGAGGTGCTGGCGTCGCTGCTGTCCTGCTGCCGCAGGCTCTGGTGCCGTTCGCGGTACGCCAGGTAGGCAGCGCGGCGGCTGCGGACGTGGCGGCTCCGGGTCGGGCCGCTCCGCACGCTGCCGTCCACGCTGGTGGGCACGTCGTGGGCGTACTCTCGCAGCACCGCCAGCCGACCGGCCCGGTGGGCCCGCGTCCGGCTCCGGTGGTGGTGGTGACGCCCTGCGTGTCCGTTTGCCCGGAAGGGAACCTCGAGGGGGGTGACGTGCATCTTGATGTCGTTGTCCAGCGAGTGCTCCGTCTGGCTGTTGTCCTGCTGTGCGGTGACGCCGCCGCCGGAGGCGGAGACAGGAGGCGGGGCGGGTTTACACTGTGCCGCCTCCACCTGCAGGTTGGTGAGCTTGCAGCCCTGGGAGGAGTTTTTGATGCTGGCGGTGCTCTTATTGGTGCAGGACGACTCAGCGCTGCTGTTGGGACACTTGGACGCCTCCCCGTTTCTGGAGCTGGATTCCGCGGGCGCGCCGTTCACTTGCACGGCGTAGTCCCCCCTCCGCAGGCGGCAGGCCACCGCCCACTGGTGCCGCACATCCTCCCTGTTGACGCAGTGGTGCGTGACCAGGAAGGCGCCGAGCGCCAGCGCCACCAAGCCGAAGAGGCAGGAGAAGAGCAGGTCCAGCGGCTGGTCCTGGGACACGGCCAGTGCCGCCGACACCCAGAGCCCCGCGAAGAGCAGCAGCGCCAGTGCGACGCCCGTCAGCTGCGTCGCGAACGTTTGCTCGTTTTCCAGGGCCAGCGGCGATGGGGCCAGGAGGTCACCCTGGGACATGGAGGCGGAGTCGAGGACGGCGCCGTCGTCGTGCTCGCTGCCGCCCGCTAGCCGCTGCCGCTCCTCGGCCGACTCCTTCAGCTCGTAGCGCCGCTCCGGGTGTCTGCGCAGCTGCACCAGGATGCTGAGGAAGTAGAGACAGTCCACCAGGACGATGAAGGTCACTGGGCCGTAGAAGGCACCCAGACTGGGCTCCCATGCCATCCAGCAGCTGCCAAACAGGGAAGAGGAAGCAAAATTACACGATGAGTTATCATCACTATCGGGAAGGAAGAGTGTTTAAAAAAAAAAAAAAAAAAAAAAAGTGGGAGGGGTTAAAACCCGTTGCTGTGCCCTGTTCTCCCTTCTTGGTGTTCTCCGTCCATCAAGGAACCGATCCACCGCTCTCCGATTTCCCTCGTGCAGCAGGGAGACGGATGCGACTGACAACATTCCAGCAACCTGAGAGGCTACGGAGAAGCAGCTCTTGGTGACACTTTCAAAGCGGCGATCATCGCTCCCAATTACCCTGAATCTCTTTGTCAAAAGGTGACTTTCCTTAAATACATAATAAGGAGATTAAAACAGATAACCATCAAGTGCTCGGAAGAGTCACCCGTTTAAATCCCCAAACCTTTGGGATCGTGACCAAAAGTCTGAAGGAGGGAAATTATAAGACTTTCCAAAGCTCATTAAAAGTCACCTTGAAAGCAGGAGCAGAACAGTAAGTTTGGCTTTTCCATTCCGAGGGTTACGCTGCCCAATTGTTGCTTTTTTTCTTGGCAGCAAAACTAATTAAACTCTGAAGACTTGAGAGCTCAGGACTTGTGCTTGAGGAGCGCGGGCTGCGAAACATCTGTCACTGCCGAGGGAGAAAGCTTCAGAACCAGACGCCACGCGGTGCCGAGCCGCCACGTATAAATAGCTGCCGGTAATTGGGCACCGAGGACTTCCGGGAGGCCGAGTCTCCGCCGCACGATAGGTCTCCTACCTTTAAAAGGTAACGGACCGTCAGAGCGGAGATAAGAAAAGGGCCGGTTGGGTTTGACTCTAGTGTCAGGTGGGGGGGTCTCGGTGCCGGACAGGGAGGTGCCGAAAAGGCCGAGACTTACTAGGGTGCGCTTCCTCGACTTCCGTAATTCTTGATGTTGGCGGCGGCGGTTATGCCACAGACGATAGTGGGGATCCCTCCGCCGATCAGGTAGAATCTGAGGAGCAGAGAAGACGGTCAGGGTTTCGGCTGAGTTTTGACCGAGCTGAACACCGCCGCTCTGCACCGAACTCCCTGCTGCCGCAGACGGTGGAGAGTCGTGGTTAGTTTCTGTTGCTCTTCCCCATAGACACAAGTTAAAGCGACAAATAACGTCGGTCAGTGGAAGAAAAATAAGTAGTTCCACCACAATCGAGTGCCGGGAAAGTATAGTTAAAAAACACCCAGCTGCCTCTCTGCTGCCACCGTGTGGCTGAACATGGACCAGCAGTTACACGAGTCCCGCGTTTAACTTAAACGTAAAAGTTGGATTAACGTTTCGACCAGATTTGCTGGATCAGCGTTAAACGGTGGTGGGAACTGGACCATAACCACCCCTGGCAAAGTCAAAGAAACTCTTGTAAAGGCACTCAAGCCTCCTGTGCCGTTGCCCTGGTTTACGCGGATATTTTTACCCGTACTAGAGCCATTCCAGTGACCGGGGTCTGCAGTACCTGTGTTTGATCTGTACCTTCACGAAGCAAACGGAGAACAAAACAAACAAGGAAAGTGAAAACAGAGCAGCGATGAGGGCAGTGCACCATGGGAAATGTAGTCTAACCTCAGCATGGGCCGAGGAGCAGGCGGTGGCTCGTCCAGCTCCTCGTAGCGCTTAGCTTTGCGGGTCACCTGCTTGTAGATGTTGCGAGCCGTCACCCCCACCCAGAGGACCGTGGCCAGGGTGGCATAGTGCAGAATGATCCCCACCTGCAACGTGCACCAGTTTGCCAACAATGAACAACAAAAAAAACTTTATCTTTTGTAGTCCTGCTGGAGTCTAACAGAACAACGTGACTGAGGAGTGTGTGTGTGTGTGTGTGTAAGACAGTCTTACAGCCTGGCACACTCGGACGTGCTGTGTCTGGTTGATGCCCCCGATGAACACGCCGCATATGAGGAACAAGTGAAGGCAGAGGTTGAGCAGCATGTGCCAGGCCTTGCGGCTGATCCGGACACTTCTGTGGACACACGGGGTGCCGCCGTTACCGCAAGTCACCACATTACACTGCATCCAGGTAACAGACAACAGCAACTTCTGAGGTGCCCGAGTAAACCTAACCCCGCCGTAATAATCCATCATTATTCCATCTTTCATTTCCACCAGAGAAGAACTTGCCAGAGTTCCAGTGATCCTGCCTTCCAGTTCTGTCTCTACTCGGCACCCCGGTACAGGAGATGATCCCATCAAGAGCTCCTCCACCCCTGGCCACTTGGTGGTCTAACTCACACAGGGCCCAAAATCAAAGGTCCATCAGATCTGTTTCGCCCTCAATGAATTGGACTGAGCTCCCTGTGCCCCTCAGAGCTGCTGAGTCCCTCCCAAACCCACCTCTCTAAGAGCTGCTTCTCTTGACCTCCTGACAGCTACATAAATGAGTCCAACACCATCTGCTGTGATGTGTATTTGCTGTCTGAATCTCACCGCTATAGGGATGTGAACCAGCAACGTGGTGGTGTCAGACACACTCTCATCCAGCTCTTTATTTGCTGTCGATGACCTTTGTTCGCTCTGAGCTGCATATGACTTTGGGAAAAGAACCTGCTAGATGAAAACATGCCCTGCATTTCCTTTCACAAGACAAAAACACCTGAACAAAGACGAAGAGCCGTTTGAGGAGGAACAAAAGTCTCTTCACATCTCTACATGCTTCTCCGCAACATCAAGATCATAGGTGCGGCTCGCCTCACCTGTGGAGGAAGACATAGCTGACAACGACGGCCAGCAAGCAGAGCTCGAGGACAACGGCTGTGGCATAGACGACCGGGTGGAGCAGCCTGACGCCGGAGGAGAAATACTCGGTGCCGCCAAGGTCCTGCTGGAGAACACGAGGTGGTGTTGAATTCACACACGGACAGAGAAGGTGGGTGACTGACACACAGCGGGCCAACTCCTCACCACCAGCACGGCGTAGTTGTTGAGCGAGTTGCACGAGATGGTGGTGAAGTTCTCGTCGGACCGCAGCACCCGGCAGCCTTCCGACTGCCAGCCGCCCTGCCCCCCCTGGAGGCTGAAGTTCCAGTAGGCGGCCACGGCGTCCAAGCCGGGGGCGTGCCGCCGCAGGGAGGCGTTCACCGGGCGCCGCAGCCCTCTTGACGGGAGGCCATCTGTGGGGGGGCGGAAGATTCCCATCAGCCCACAGCCTCCCTGAACCCGTCACAGGGACCGCCTAGTCGGTCTAGGTGTCAGAAGGTGGGCAGATCTGAGGAGACCCACCTATCTTGGTGAGGATGACGGGCGTTGCCACGCTGCGGCGCTTGGCCCCCTCGGCCAGCAGGCTCGAGTTCCCGGTGGAGGGGAAGAGCTTCCCGTTGCGGAAAGCCAGCAGATGCAGCTTGTAGATGCTGTCCTCCGGAGGACTTCCCGGGGTGGGCTCCTGCGAGGAGAAAAGCGAAGGCGGAAGCTGCAGCGACGCCTCCACCACTGTGTTCTGGGGACAGAAGGAGACACGCGTGCATACAGTACAATTATTATCATTAGTATTACTTAAGCAGAAGATACTTTCATCTCAAACTGACATTTATCCTGGGAAACAACCTTCTCAGACCAACAGCAGAACAACAGTCACTCTGGAAACAAAACTTGTGAACTTGTGAAAATTGTGATCGTCTCCAGTTACCTACATCCCGGTTGTAAACAAACTACTACTTCCAGCCTTAGAAACGGGAGGAAAAAAAAACAGATGTGCTGAATAACTTAAGTTTCGGTGAGGAGGAACAAGGGTGGACGCACTTTGAGCGGCAGTGAGGACAGGGTGCTTGTCACGTTGCATTTGAAGCTCAGCTGCCGGTCCAGGGAGATGTCGGCGTCGCGGCTGCTCAGCTCCCGGATGGACGAGCGCTCGGGGCTCAGCTTCTGGAACAGCGTGCAGGTCATGCCGTTGAAGGCGCTGGCTTTGATGGCGTGGGCCTCCAGGGCGATGTTGGGGGATGTCTGCAAGGAAAAGTGTTAGTCAGGTACCGCTAGAGTTACGGCGCCTCAACGGCAATGTGCGGCTTGTAGCGGATGATGTTCCACAGCTCCACCCTTTGGGGAGGTCAGAAACGGACTAACCGTGGAGTAAACCTGAGAGCCCGAGGCCAAGCGGTGGCTCACGATCCTCTGCAGACATTCGACGATGCGTGAACAGGCCTTGGCGTCACGCTGGGCCAGCCACAGCACGCGCTCGTCCGCCAGCATCAGGTTGCTCGCGATGTCGACCATCACGTCGCCAAGCTATGGGAAGAGTTGCCATGGTTACCAACAAACACACTCACTCACTTACACACACACACACACCACCATGGTCTCCTGTGCACTCCTCCGACATCCTCACAAGTTCCATCTCAC
The DNA here is from genome assembly GCA_900497675.1 of Arapaima gigas. NCBI lineage: Eukaryota > Metazoa > Chordata > Actinopteri > Osteoglossiformes > Osteoglossidae > Arapaima > Arapaima gigas. The sequence goes on from UFQX01001010.1 coordinate 10,180, forward strand.
CTCCTTGTACTTCTCTGCAAACTTCCCGAACTTCTCGATCATCTGCGCCACAAAGATGACATCCATCTTGTCTGAGAAGTTGGCCGCCTCCACAGTGTAGACCAGCAGCTGCCGGGCCGTGGTGACTGCATTGGTCAGGTTCAGAGGCATCTGCACAAGGGGGGGGGGGGGGGGGNGGGGGGGGGGGGGGGGGGGGGGGGGGGGGGGGGGGGGGGGGGGGGGGGGGGGGGACAGGAGAAAGAGAGAGAGACAGGGCAAAAGAGAGCGCGAGAAAGAGACAGGAGGCGAGAGAGAGAGAGACACAGGAGGGGGGGGGGTGAACGTGGTAAACAGGAGTATCTTAGGGAATCACTTTTCAGCTTCAGCGCCCCCCCCCCCCTGTTTGCGCTGTGCTGCTGTGTTTGTGACAGGGATCCTTCTGGAAATGGTCACTTGCTCTACAGTTTGTCTACAGTTTCACTTTTTCATTTTCATCTTTTTCATCCCACGCTTTTCTCCAAGGTCATTTACACTGACGTCTTCACACTGATTTACCCATTTGTACAGCAGGGAAACTTTGGACTAGAAGACAGCAGCTTGATGCCCCCTGCAGATCCTGTAACTATTACTGCACATTATTGCTACCTGTGTAAAACAGTGATATAAACAGTGAGTTTTACAGCAGTGACTCCAGCTCTGTGTGTGTGTGTGTGTACCTGGTTGATAATGTGGAGCACCCGAGTGACGTCCTTCTGGTACTGGCAGCGGGAGTAGTCCTCCTCGGCCCAGAAGCCAGCCGGGTCGCAGCGCCGCCACGCCCGCCGGTCCTCCACAGAGGAGGCCGAGTAGAGGCCAGCGCCGGAGGCCAGTCGGTGACACGGCAGGTACACAGTGAGTCCCGCCAGGGTACGGGGCCACCTGGAAAGCAGGGGTCACATCACTGAACACGTCACACGTTCAACAGTTAGGCTGACGTTCACCGTGGGGGAGGCTGCTGGTTCAACGCGAGTATTTTAATTTATTGTTATCACAGCTACTGAGTCTGTTAGACTTTCTCCGCCTTCCTGTGACATTTCAAATCATTTTAAGTGCAACAAATCAGACCAAAGTGCCGGGATAAAAAACTTATCACTATTAAGTGACCGTTTCACCAGAATAACACATACTGTTAACAGCTGATGCTGATGGTCTGGGGCACAAAATGAAAAATTACTATAAGACTGCAGTGAAAAATGCCCTGGACAATCCTGGGGGGTCTGCAGGTGACAGGCGGCGCTTCTCTTCAGCTGACTGCGTGCTGCAGCGTCTCGGAGTGAACGGAAACCTTTTATTTTTCACTTTTCTGACGTTTTCGTAGGGTTCAGCTGAGGTTCCGTTAAATGACCGCCGGTGGCACCTGTATCGTTCTGACCAGCACTCGGCTGCACAGAAGCACCTGCTGCCAACCTGTTCTGACCGCCAACTGTCCGAGAGACACTGCATCAGCCACCAGGGGGCGCCGATCTGTTGCGGTTGGGGACAGCACGACGTCTGGGTACAGAACCCCCCCCCCCCCGTGTGCAGAAGTACGGTGAGTGAAAGTGCAGCTCGGAAGCTCAAAACAATGATGCATATTTTAAATGTGGAGACAACGCAATGCGGCAGATAACAGACCCCCGGGACCGACAGGACCTCACCGACTCTTCCTTGTCGACAGATACCTGCACCTCACCTGAACTCGCCCTTGTTGTTGGAGACCCGGTCAGGTGGGCAGTACTTGGCTGCGCTCTCCAGCACAACAATGGGCACTACGAGGGTGTTGTTCCCGCGCCTTGTGTTCACGCGACACTCCCAGTTCCCTGTGGAGCTCGGCTGGATGTTGGAGATGGTCAATGCGCTGCAGGGGGTAGAGAAAGCGGGGTGAGCCTGAGGAAGACCACAATCCAATTCTCTCTCACACACACACACACACACACACACACACACACACACACACCACAATGTAAATGTTATACAGGCATCAGGCGAACCGTGTGGGGGGTGAAGTTACCTGGCGATCAGCGAACAGTTCTGCACCACTCTCCTCTCGATGAAGATGCCCATGGAGGCATTGGGCTCCACCGCCTTGCCATCCTGGTACCACAGGACCTGCATTTCCTCGTCAACGTAGGAGGCCATGCACCGGAAGGGCAGGCTGTCGCCCCGGAAGACGATCTGCCGTTGAGACGGGGTTACCTGGAAAGACGGCAGCTCCAGGGGGGCGTCTGCCGGTCACAGGTCAGGGGTGAGAAAGAACAGGACTGCCGGTCAGCCCCCCTGACCGAACCTCCGGCCTAAAGGTCTGAATAAAAGAGCTGCAGAACATCCAACCTCAAGCAGAGCCGGCACACTGTGCACAGCAGCGCGTAACGCAGCGTGTGCGACGCTTCCCCGGCAACGACGCGCCCCCAAGCCAAAGCCTAACTTTACCCCTGGCGCTCGATTCCAGTGAAAAACCTCGCACAGCTCAGCGAGTCGTCCAAACTGTGGCCGAAGCCCAGCTCCGCAGACAGAGGTCTGACCTAAACGTGACCCGTCCAAGTTTACTCATCCTAACTTTGGAACGGATTCAAGCGAAAAGCCTTTCCGAGTCCTAGCGGTCCCCGTAATACCAACCCTGACCGAGCTCTACTGTAAACACACCTGACCTCAGCCACTTCCGAGCCCAAATATAACCCTCTGCTTCGTGCGCCGGGACGTTTGGCTGAAAACCCTTTGAGAACAACAGCAGCTACGTTAAAAAAAGCTTCCTTTGCCGGAAGCCCGTCTACCTGCATACCTGCAAATATTTTTTTTGTTGCGTTCAGAGTCGCACGCTTGAGGATCACTTCAAATGCGGAGATTAAGCGTCTCAGCAAACAGCGCCCATCTTTTTACTGTGGTTTACCGCGGAGCATGCAAACAGGACTGAGCCGTACCGCAGGTGAGGAGTTCCGGCTTCAGAGAGGCGACGAGCTGCCCCTGCAGGGAGCGCGGGTACGAGCAGCGCGTGTCCCGGACCCCCACGCCGCGCCCCTTCAGCCAGCGCAGCAGCCAGCTTAAGTTACAGTCGCACAGGAGGTACGGCGTCTGGAACTCCCTGGCGAGACAAGAGGGGACGGGGACGTCACCGGACAGCGTCAGGGACGCCTCCACACGCAGCCCCTCCCCCAACGGCACAGCCGCAGGATCCCGTCGAGAAGCACTCAAAACAGACTCTACTCACAAGGTCTTCAGAGACACGAGACTGTCGAAGGTCCCTGGTGGCAAAGACGAGAAGATGTTCCCCGACAGGTAGCTGAAAGAAAGACATCATGCTGTGGTTACCGCACCTGCGGGGACCTACGGTGGCCCAGCAGGACCGGGCCGGTAGCGAAGAGGACAGACAGCTACTCACAGCCTGGTGAGGCTCGGGAGGCCGGTAAACACGTCCTTATTGAGGCAGCCGATGCGGTTGTTGGACAGGTCTCTGGAAACAGAGGCAAACACACACACACACACACACACACACGCACAGGGTCAGCGGTCATCATTATGATGATGAGCTGAACACGATGACGCAGATTCAACCTCCACCTCAACACCAGCTGGAGCAGAGAAGAGGAACAGTGTGTTGCCCACCAGCTCCTGCCCAGGTGACACACTGTCAGTGGGTGGGGGGGTTTGTTTGGAGCAAAGGCACCAGGTGAGCACTTGGGTGGAACCCACCGGGGATTACCCTCTCCGCAGGATCCGGTTGGACAGAGTCAGAGATGAAAGATCAGAGTGGGGTCTGGATGGACAGACAGCTAGTAATGAATTTAGAGGGAGGCAGAGACCCGGGGGGGGGGGGTTAACAGAGATTTTCGGTTGACACTCCTGCACAACTGAACTGGACTTTCTTCACTCCGGGTAATAATGAGGTATTTCACGCTGCGGCTGTGGTGAAGAGTCCCCGCGAGGCCCAAAAAGGCCCCAAGCTGCTGCTGCCCTGCACTTTAAAAAGCCAGGATTAAAACCCACTCCCTGCTGTCGTGCCCTTGATCAAGGTACTTACCCTGAATTAGTGCGTTAAAATCACCCGGTTTTATTAAAGAGAAAATCGGCCTGAGTTGCTTAATGCCGTAAGTCTCTTTAAAGAAAAGCATCAGATTAAAGCCTAGAATTAAACGTTGTGCAAATTGCCTGAATCTGCCAGGTGCCGCCAGTCGGTCCTCCGTCCCCCGCCTGCTGCCTCCTCTTCTACCACCGCTGGCCAAGACGGGAAAACGTCAAACCCCGCCCCCGGCGCGGCACTTACCAGGGACACGGTGAAAAGTACCGCTCTCTACTAACTGGTTAAATGTACAAACCCGAAACTGGAGAAAGGAGAGTAAATATAACCAGACCCAAGACACCCGCAGCAAGCAAGAGAAACCCAGATAACAGACAGAAACACGAAGGGGCTGAGAAGCGACCCCCGCAGGACAGGAAAGCCGAGGCAACGGAGAGGTACCACTCACAGTCTCTTGAGGGCCGTCAGTCCGAGGAACGCGCCCGGCTCCACGTGACCGATGACGTTATTCCGGATGTCTCTGTGAAATCGAAACACGACAGATCTTGACCGGGTTTGGGTTTGGGTTCAGGCTCAGCTGTACGGTTCACCACGTGTGACACAGCGAGCAGTTAAACATCTCGGCCACCGCACGCCCGGCTCTGCCCTCCCTGCCGACGGCTCCAAAGTGAGGAAGGGCGCCGAAAGCTAGCAGCTGCACCTTGTCAGGTTAACAGGGGGGCTGCCTGTCCAGGGGCAGCGGGGGACGTAGGGGGTAGAGCGGTTGCCCACTCAAAGAGCCCAGCTTTGAATTCCGCTCCCGCTCTTGTCCTCTCCACCGAGATACTGCAAAGGTGCAAACACCGATCCCGACCTCTGGGCTCCATTCCCACAGCCCAGTGAAGCGGGGGGGGGGGGGGGGGGGGGGGG
>UFQX01001010.1:24953-56407 GCA_900497675.1 Arapaima gigas
CCCCCCCCCCCCCCGGGGTCCCCCCCCCCCCCCCCCCAAACCTTTCCAGAGCTGTCGGCCGAAAAAACCTCAGCTGTCTGGAAACGTGTGAATAAAAATGGGTTTGACTACCTGTTTTATCCAGGCGGCCCACCCTTGATCAAAACAAACGGTCCCGCAGGAAAAGGTGGCCGACTTTCATACCCTCCCGCAGCCCGGGGGGGAGGGGGGGGCAAACGAAGGAGCGTCCAGCGTCCCGCCAGCTTCCTTGCCCTATAATCCAACCCTCTTCATTTACGCTTACCTCACCTGGGCACACCTCTCAGGTGGGAGCCCCCGTGTGCGTCTAAGTGGGAGACGCAGCGGAGCAGACGGTCGAACCTGAGCCCTGCTTCCTGAGGCCGTGTGACGCAGGCAGCAGGTAGCACAGTGGGCCCAGCTGCCGCTTCGCACCTGAAGTTCCCGACATGGAGGTTCGTACCCCGTACCGATACTGTGAAACTACCCGTGTTTAAAAACGGGTAAATCGGTGCAACCGGGTTAGTTTACAAACCGTCCACTGTAAGTCACCCTGATGAAAAGTGTCACGTCAACAAGGCTTATAATAAAATAACAATAATAAAAAATCAGCCGCTGCTCATCAGGTTTGCTGCACCTCCCACCTTTGTTCCGCCACCAGAAGCAGGAAGCGGACTTTGGCGAAACAGTAACACACAACGCGCCGTTCACACCCTCCCTGTTCACAAAAGCGCGTCGCTGCCGTCAACTTGTCGCTCCTGCTTCTCTTTAAGAGCAACTTAGGAAGTTAAGGTTCTCACACCGAGTTACTCGCCGACGCAGCGGGCTCATTTCTACCAGGTCGGTTCAGGGGAACTACCTTGACCGGGGGGGTGCGGGAGGTGGGATTCTAACCTGACACCTCCGAGGGCGACGCGAGAGCTCCGACCTGCTGCTCCAGTGTAGATGTTATTGTTCAGAGCAGCAGTTTTAAAGCAGCTACAAAGTAGCATCTCAGAGATCGACTGCATGAAGATCAAAGTGAAGGTGAGTTGGAAAGACCTCCGGAGGGGTGGATACTCACAGGGTCACCGTCCTGTTGGGCAGCCGCTCCGGCTCCAGCACCTGGCGAAGCTCCAAGTTGCTGCAGACCACCTTCCTGTCCAGACCACCCTCGGGGGGCCTCTTCGACCGCTCCTCGTACTTACAGTCCGGGGGGAGGGCAGATCGGCCGCCGCGGAGGAGCAGCAGCACCACCGCGATCCACAGGAGATCGGTGGCCATGAGTCTCATGTCTGGCCACGGTCCCGGGTGGATGTGCTCATGAAGAGCGAAAAGCACCAAATCGCAGCCGATCCCACGCGGTGGTCCACGGAGGCGGCGGCTTGTCCAGAGAACACAAGTAGAGGAAGAAGAAGAAAACGCCGGTCCACGGATCTCGGTCACGTTAGAAACATGTGGACTTCCGACACGTACATCTGATCTTCGCTTCCATCTCCGCACAGCCTCCTCCCCGCGCGCGGGTCAGCAGCGCCGGCCCGCGGCCGCGTCCACATCCCCCCCGTGTGCGCGACACGGACGGCTTTCCCGTCGCCTGCGCGGTCAACGTCCCCACGCGGGCGCGCGAGGTCGGTTAATACGCACGACCCCCCTGCGACCACAGGACGTTTCAAACCGGCTTTAACGTGTCAAACTGTAACGCCGAACCTGCACGTGACCATCGCGTTAAAAACAAAGAACTCGCGGTCCCACACCCACCCACACCCACCTACACCCACCGCCGCCTCGTTTCAGGTCCAGCAGATCTCAGTTTCTCACACACAGCCGCACATGTCCCAGGAAAACACACACACACACACACTCTCCAGGAAACGAGCTGCGTCTTAGTCCACGGTGATCCTAACGTATCCGCGAGTCTTCCGTGGGAAAAACACTCGATGGTTTCACATCCTAAACCGCGTGTTTGGGAGAAAACAGAGCGATTTTACACTTTCGCTCCCCGCCTTCGGGTCGAGCTGTGGCCATTCCTGGAAACACACCGCCGCGGCTCGCCGTCCACGGCCGCCCCCACGATCCCCACGCCGCTCCGTCTCTTCAACAGAACGTTTCCAGAAGCGCGATCGTGATCCGCACGAGTTTAAAATGGAGAGACTCCACACGGGCTCTTCAAGACCTCCTCAAGTAACAATAACTCCCTGCCTTACAATTCAGGCCACCCCCCACAGTCACTCCGCCCACGCGCCGCCCCCGGGCCCCATGGAGCTCCGTGTCGCCTTTCGTCCGGCTTCCCCGCATATCCGCCCGGTCCGCCACAGGTCCCCCGGGTTTCCAGCACCTTCTCCCACCAGCCTGTCGGTTCTTTAATCTGAAATTAATTCCCAGATCACCTGGGACACCTGTAGCGATGGGAAGAAAAACACCCCCCCCAGTTGTACGATTTTGCATATTGACATAAAAAAACCCTCACGTGGCCTCATATGACAAATTACACAACGTCATCGACTGTGATCCAAAACAGGTGACTCTGACTTCCCAAACGGGACAGGAGACATTAGCAGCTCGACCCCCGACAAACCGCTTCACCTCATTTCTTCTCACGTCCCTCATTTCCTTTTGCAGACACCTTTCTCCACAGCACGTCCTTCACGCCGCCGGGTCAGTTTGGCGGTGTTAATTCCCGGTCAGGACCCCGATCGAGGGTCGGGGGTCAGTGCAGGTTCCCGCTGAGCCCCGTGAACCTGCACGCGTTCACACCTTTATCGTCCAACCTGGTTTCGCCTCGCTTTCTGCCCCGGTCGTCGCAGAGGCCGGACGCTCCGCGGAAGCCGAGCTCCTTTTAAACCCCCCATTGTTCTGCAAGTCTCTGAGGAATTTCAAGGTGTGTAACGCGAGGACTTTGATGGAGGTCCTGCCGCGGCTCCACGCCGCCGGTGTGTTTGCACGCTGTCAAATAAATCACAGGCGCCTCCACCTTCAAACGCACGTCGCCCGGGCACCGTCAGAAGAATGACATTACAGGTCACGGGGCCTTTTTTCACCCACGGCTCCGGCCCGAGTGGGACTGAGCTGCCGAACGTGCGGCGAGAAGCGGCTCTTTGTGGATTTACGAGGAGACTTTGCGCCGCGGTCATAATTTGTTGGCTTTCATAAGTGCGATGACACAAAAGGGACGAGATTTTCAAAGCGTAGCTCGGCGATGAGGCGCCACTTTCCTCTCACTCCCCTGAAGCCGTGTGTTCGTCCGCCCAGAAGCACTCTTCTGACCTGTGTGATCCTCAAAGTTGGGGGGGGGGCAATGTTCTGCAGATTTGGACAACTCACCCCCAGCTAAGGATGCGGCGCAGCTGCAGTTTGGCCACATCACTCACGACGACACTGTTGTAAAACTCAGTTTGCTGGACGTCCTGCGGAGCCCAAACAGCGTTTACCCAAAAAACGAAATCGGGGGGGCTACGGCAACCGCCGCGATTGGTGGAGAAGCTGCGAATTTATGCAAACGAGAGCTGGATGGATCCCCTCGCCGCCACATGTGCTCCTCGAGATAAACGGGAGCGTTTTGCTCCGGCAGACCTGTGCCTGCAGCCCCCCCCCTTTGAGGAAGCCGCCGTCTTGCCACAGCAGTAATTCCTGCCTTCTTCTGGGCCCAGTCTGTGTTTGCGCACCGTCACGGGGGGGCAAGTCCTGGCAAGACCACACCGGGCTGCGGTGGCGAGAAGCGTGAAGAATAGGTCTCAGCTTCGTGCTGCCGAGGGGCTGCTATTCTTTTTTTCTGTTATGACGGGTTCAATTTGCTGCCTTCATCTGGGGCCCCATTAGCCCTCGGTATCGCGGCTGTTTCCGGAAAACTTCTGTCCCGAGGCTGTGCAGCTATTCGCGTCCATTAGTCAGCGTTCGTTGCGAAGGATCCCCGAACACAAGCGGGGTAAATGAACTGCCGCTCCCCGCTCGGTGGCGGGGGGGGGGGTCACCATTAAATCATTTGTGTCACGGGGGACAATTATAAAAACGCCTGGTTTGCTGGCAAAAGAAAACCAGTGACATCATGTCCAGCGGCGTCAAATCGTGGCGTCGTACGCTCTTCTCGTATTTAGTACAGGTACGCGGCTGAAAGGAGGGCGCAGAAGCCAGATCGAGGGAGGGAAGGTCGGCTCACGGCCACCTGGCGGGCGAGGCGAAGGGGACCACCTGGGAGGTCAGCGGTGTTGTTAACCTCACCGCTTGTCGAAAGATGAAAAAAATACAGTCATCAGATTCTCTGGCTCATATAAACATGTTCTGTTGTCCACACGTGTACTGCGTGTGTGCGTGTGTGTGTGTGTGTGTGTGGGGGGGGGGGATCAGACAAACTAGCTGTGTTTTGATATGTGTCTAAAGCTCTAAAGTCACCCATACAGTCAGTTTATTGTTGCAGAAATGCATTCGACAAACCAATACATTTAAATATAAATATTCGAACAAACGTGTTGAGTTTAATCTGGACAGGAAATCTGAGACATTATTCGCGGGGGGTCTGGATCACTACATGTTAAAACACTTAATAAACCTAATTTAATAAAAGCATTTGGCTCTTTTTGAGTCACACTGTGTTCGCTCAGAACTATTTCGGAAAAATAAAACTAAAGTGAACGCCGGATATCGACTGCTACGGTCTGAGGGTGCGAACCGTCACCTGCGCGGCCGAGGACGAGGAGGAGGAGCTGGTCTGGCCCAGTGGGCGGGGCTTAGTGGGAAACGCAGGCGCCACGTGGTCAGTCGCTGTGAACTTTGAACCCGTGTCGCGCCGCTGTGTTTATTTCCTCGCTGCGATCCAGCGACCGGCGCCGTGTTCGTGGGAGGCGATGAGGAGCTGCGAGGAGGACCCGATCTTCCCCGCGGGGTTCGCGTGGGGGGCGGCCACGGCGGCCTATCAGATAGAGGGTATGTGTGTCAGGACACGTGCGTGTCTCCTTGTACGCGCTTTACACAGTACAACGACACGGTGCAGTGCGGTGGGCGGAGTTTTCCCGTCACCCCCTGCGGCGTAGTGGTCGCTGGCTCGTTTGCTGAGGTTAACGGCTCTTCTGGTGCCTCCTGTGAACGTTTGCAGTGCATTAACTTACTCGTAACGTTTGGTCACCCAGCGTCACTGTGTGGTCCCATAACCTGGTTGTATTTGTCCACCTGTCTTGATGATGTGTTCTTGCCACAAGAGAGTTTGTGGTGGGTTCCTGGGTCTTCTGGCTCACGTGAGAGAATAATCAGAGAAGCAGAAAAGAAGGCAAAGTGTTTTCTTTGCACGTGTGTGTAAATCCGCGTCAGACTTAGCGACGCTGCCGTAGCCGATCGCACGCTTTACGCCGAGCGCCGATCGTCTCGACCGTTCGGTTCCGCATTGTTAGGTGACCGGCTTTGCTCGCTTCCTCGATCGACGGTGCTGCACAGGCAGGTTCGAGATTCAAACCGCTGACCTAATGCACCATCAGGTGAAACCCCTCCCCACGCAGATCACCGTGCCGCGTTTGACTCTGGCAGGGGCGTGGGACGCAGACGGAAAGGGACCCAGCATCTGGGACACTTTCTGCCACAACAAAGGGAAGGTGTTTCAGGACCAGAGCGGAGACGTTGCCTGCGACAGTTACCGGCTTTGGGAGGAGGACCTCAAGTGCATCCGGCAGCTGGGACTGACCCATTACCGCCTGTCCCTGTCCTGGTCTCGACTGCTGCCCGATGGGACGACAAAGCACGTCAATCACAAAGGTTCCCGCCTCTTTGACCCTAATGCTCATTTACTTCAGCATCAACGTTCGTAGGTTTAAATTCTTAGCTGCACGTGTCATGTTGGCACGGTTGATGAACACACAAGGCCCTGAGAGAACCTTCTAGATGGTGTGATGAGGATCAGAGGATTCTGGTCCTCAAGGCAATTCCAAGGATTATGATTTCTTTTCATACATCTGGCAAATTCACCCCACTCCCAGCACCGCTCTGGCAAACTAACCTTTAAAAATGAAGATGAATTAAATTTTGAGTAAAGTCAAGAAGTTATTCAAAGCCTAAAGAGATGATTTAAATGTGGTTCCCTTCTGTGTGTTTGATAGGTGTGAGTTACTACAACAGAGTGATAGATGACCTGTTGGCCAGTCACGTGACCCCCATGGTGACGCTGTACCACTTTGACCTGCCGCAAGCCCTGCAGGACCATGGCGGCTGGCAGCGGGCGCAAATCGCCGAGCACTTCGACAGCTACGCCTGCTTCTGCTTCCAGACGTTCGGCGACCGCGTGAAGCTGTGGCTCACCATCAACGAACCGTACGTGTGCGCCAAGCTGGGTCACGAGGATGGCCTGCATGCCCCGGGGTACAGAGACCCTGGGGTCTCTGTCTACCTGGTGGGCCACAACATGCTGCGGGCGCATGCCAGGGTGTGGCACAGCTACCACACGCAGTTCAGGCCGAAACAAGGTGGCCGGCTGTCTCTGGCCCTGTGCGGCGACTGGGCTGAACCGCTCGATCCCAGCAGCCCCCTGGACGCGACCGCCGCCGAGCGCTACATGACCTTCACTCTCGGCTGGTTTGCCTGGCCCGTCTTCGTGGACGGAGACTACCCGCCGGAGATGAAGATGCGCGTCGAGGCCCGCAGTCGAGCCCAGGGTCTGCCGTCCTCCCGGCTGCCGCGGTTCTCTGAGGACGAGCCGAGCGTCGCGGGAACCGCCGACTTCTTCGCCCTGAACTATTACACTTCCCGCAGAGTGAGGCCTGGGACTGGGAGTAGTCCTGCTGAGAGTGTGGGGTTCAAGGGAGATCAAGAAGCAGTGGGAGAGGTGGACCCCTCCTGGCCGGTGTGCGGGGTGTCCTGGTTGGCCGTGTACCCAGAAGGCCTTCGCAAGCTGCTCAAGTACATCAAGGTAACCCACGAAATGATTAGAGATGCACGATACGAGAAATCGGTGCCGAAGGCGATGACGATACGCAGATTGTCCCCTTGCTGCCTAGGACACGTTCGGCAGCCCCCCCGTCTACGTCACTGAGAACGGATTCTCACAAGTGGGGCCCGTGGAGCTGGACGACTCGCAGCGCTGCAGCTACTACCAGGCCACCTGGAAAGAGGTCTCCAAAGGTACGTCCCACTGTCGTGCAAATCCAGGAAGATGAGCCGCATCGCCTATGGTGTCCAACCAACGAATTCCATTCAGACACAGTCGGTTCTTAGGGTAACATTAACGGTTCTGCTGTTTTCTAGCTATTTCGGAAGACGGAGTTGACGTTGAGGGATATTTTGCCTGGTCTCTGTTGGATAACTTTGAGTGGGCAGATGGCTTCAGCGTTCGCTTTGGCCTTTTCCACGTGGATTTCACCCATCCAGAGCGGCCGCGCACCATCTACCGCTCGGGCAGCGACTACGCCCGAATGATCGCCCGACACAAGGGGCGCTCAGCAGCGGAGTCTGTACACCGGCTGGTCCCGTCTTGAGAAGGGCGCTTTCCTCTCCACACGTATACAAATCACAAACTGATATATTTGACTCTCCATTATTGTGGCATAAACACTGTCAGGAGAAACACGACGGCACGAGAATTCCCTTCCCGGACAGTGGAAAGGGAATTCGGAAAGGGAAGAGGAAGTGACGCTCAGCGCTCAGACCGTACTGTCCGTGGCTGGGGAGGGGATCTGCGGGGCACAGTGGGTGCCCTTTGACCACCGCTGTAAAAGCACGGGGGTAGGAGGGACGGAGATGCAAGTGATGGATGCCGACACACCGGTGGCTCGAGGAAGAGCGGGATTTGTTTCCTGAAACGTTACCAGAGGTCAGAAGGGAGCGGTTTAGCACGGCTGTGGACAGCGACGGCTAGAAAAGACCCCAGGAAGCAGCTCCTTATGAAATGCGTCAACTCCAGGAAGCAGGCAGGTTCCAAGAAGGAAGGGATCATTTGCCCGCCATTCCCAGTTGGACAGGTTGCCGGAGGTCAAAGGAGCACAGAAACACAAAAGGAAACTACCCATTTAAATCTGCCAAGAGCCCAAAGAGGGAGGGAGGGAGGGAGAGACTTTAACCGCGTTTTTACAGCACGGGACTGCTGGGTAAACACAGCCCCCCTGCCGCCCTCTTAATGGATGAAAAGCCCAAGGGTGACATATGTTCTCCAGAGCTGGCATGACAGCTCTGCTGGTCTCTGGTCCGGCGGGGAGGCGGGAGCGTGCAGGGTCATGGCCGCACAACCAGAGACGTTGTTTATTCGCCAACAAAAACCCGCTCGCAGCCGTGGGCATGTGAAGCCGAGCCGCGTCCTTTCATTTCCTCCTTTTTATCTCTCCTTTTGTCCTTTTTTCCTTTCATCCATTCATGAGAACAAGCACTAGATATTTACTCTGTTCCTTTTTTGCACGGAAAGCTGTCTCCTCTCTCTTCATGTGCTGGGTCTCGACCCGTGTGAATCGCAGCCGTCCTCTGTCCCTCCACGTTGTCCAACCTCCCTCTCGTGTTTACACACCTTGCTGCGTGTTGTTTCTCCAGGACACGGAGAACACGAGCACAGCGGCCGCCTCAAACTGGAAAACTGTACAATATTTGCTGTTTTCCATAAACTGCTCCACGATTTCATCAGACAAGCGGAACAGAGGGTCGGTCAAGGGCCCCACCGGAAACCACAACTGCTGTGCATGGAGAGCGGTGGCTGAGAACATGCTGGAAGCTGTGTAAGACGGTGTCAAAATGCCAACGGGGGGGGCTGAAGTCCACAGTGTCCCTAGGTTCACAGGACAAGTCCAGCCACTTCATTGAAACATTAATGCTGTTTGGCTCTTGATCCCACCTCTCTGTCCCTCGCAGCTGCTGAATCCCCCATCATTCAATAGGGGTCCCAAACCCATCTCTTTCAGAACCTTCTAAGTTGGAGGTGTCTTTGGGATAAAGGGTCTCCTACGCAAAAATGTTAATAGCAATATAGCACGAGGTTATTTGACCTAATAAGCATAGATAATTTATAAACGGAAATGTTACAAAGGCCAGAGTTTCATTTTTAAAATTGCCATCTAGAAAAATACTCAGCGGTGAATGTGAATATGAGGACAGGACTGGAAATGCGCCGTCGCGACACGAACGCGTCCGCAGCTGCTTTACACGTTTAGACCTTTAGTGCCTCCTTGTGGGTGAAGAAGATATTTGCCGGAAAAGGAGTGATAGGGGACATTCATCCCGTTTGCTCAGCGCTAACATGTCGGTTACAGCGTTTTACCGTGTTTTAGTGACCAGTAAAGTCACTTACATGTCGTAGAAAAGTCACACATGCCAGACTTTTCTTCTTGCGGTTCCACTTTTGCATGACTTTTATACTAAATGTGGGCTTTGTGTGATGTTTAATGGTGCAAAGACAATGAGAAACAGTCCTTGTGGGAGGTAAACACTTTACCGAACTCTGCTTTGGACTCAATTTAATGGCACCGCTGCACCTCTCGACCACAACTACACACACAGTAAAAGACTAGAGAACCGCGGGAAGTTCCCAGGTTTCCGGACTGGCCTTTCTGGAGGATCCTGAACGTCCAGCATCACCGCTGCAGCGTGGAACGAGCCCCCCAGGGAGTGCCCAGTTTTCCGTCCGTCTGTCCCTTCTCAGTCTGAGCTTCTTGTATCAGAAAACCTTATAAAACAAGAGGGAAAAAAAAACTTTCTTGGTCTGTTTTGTTCAGTTTTCGGTTAAATTATCTCTGACATTTTGCAGTATTGCAGTGAGGTTTGTACTCGCGGGGGGGGTGGTGCTGTTGCTGTGGGTGTCGTGCTTCCTCTTCCCCAGCAGGGAGTCCCATCCTGGCTGGCTGGTCTGCCCTTTTAGGGGACAGAACACCCACGGTTGTGGGCAGCGGTGCCGGGAGAAGAGCAGCGGAAGAGCCGGATCCTCAAAGAAACGAAACCGAACAGAGATTTATAGGTGAGGAAGGACGGGCGGCCGGGCGGGACGGACACCAGCTCATTAGCGTCATCCTCAGCGTTTATTTGCCCGGTGCTGTATAAACTGTGTTTTATACCACACAGCGCGCCTTTCACGGCCTCGCTGGAGTCCGGAATGACCCCCGAACTCTTGACCCCGTGCTCTCAGTATCACGTTATTAATGGTCAAGTTACAAGCATTTTCCATCTCACTTGCTCATGTTAACTGAATTTTTTCACCTATTTTCTGGCATTTCTGTCTGAAGACGAGTGGCCTGTTTTCACCCACCTTGCCAATAGATGGCAGTAAAGAGCAGCCAAACGGGTAAGAAACCGAGCTGATTCCCAGTGTTTGCGGCTGGTGGGCCGAGGTGGTCCGCACTCGGTAGAGATTGTTGTAGGGAATATACTTTTGCTTTCAGTCAACCTAGTTTCTGAGTGCAGCTAGAAGGAAAAAACATTAAAAAGCATTACAAAGGACCTACTATAGATATTTCAGATTTTTGCAGAAGCAGTCAAATAAATCACGTCTTATTTAACATATTTACTGTTTGCTGAAAAAGAAAAAAAATCCCAGAAGCCTTTTCTCTTACAGAAAATCGGGAATGGCAGGTTGTTGCTCTGAAACGTTAATTAGCCTTTTAATAATTTATTGCTACCATTGTGATAACCGCAGTACAAATGACGCTGGGTGGAAGAGGACGGGAGCCCATCTTTAACAGTGCTTTCCAATTAAACTGCAAATTCATCATGTATATGAATAAGTTACTTGTGACAATGAATTAGTAATTTTAATCTGTACCCACGTTTGTATTTGAGCAGATTTAAATCATTATCATTTTGACAAGGCTAATAAAATATTAAGCAGCAAAAAAGCTAACTTAATATAAATTAACTGAATAATTTAGCTTCTAATTAGGCATCTTCATAATGAATTATGAAACTAGATCTTATTTTCGATACTGTGCTTATAGGTAGAGACTCACTTTTTCCACAAATCACCTTTTTTATTTGCTTAACTTCATACATGTCTCCCCTGGGGAGACTAATCTGTTTCGCTAATATCCACACGCACAGGCGGTGTCTTAATGCCAGTGGCAGCCGGAACAGGCGTCTTCCAGTCCCTCTTCCTTCTCCACACTCAGTCATTTGTTAAATCCCATCAAGCTTCTCTGCAAGATATTTTAGGATTTTTTTATTAATGTGAAACCCTGCAAAGCCTAAATGCAGCTATCGCTGGGTGTCCGATTGTAATCCGTTCCTGAAAACACGTCTGATAACCAACAGCGGGAGCCTCTATTCCGTGGGAAAAATATCAATTCGTTCCCGGCCCTTCCCAGACCCCCGGCATCACTAAAACACTCTGTGACACCTATACAACAGTCCAGCGAGGATTTCTTCACAAGCCTTCCCACTTTCGCCCGACAACGTGGGCTCGACGACGGCGATAAAGCGGGACGTGTCGACGTAACGCGGGCAGGACCAGCGATCCTATCGGGAGAACAGCTGAGGTACGACTGCAGCGCCCACGTTACCTTTCTTCTTACTGCGCTCGGAAATCCGAGGGGAATTTGGCAGCGGAAACTCCAGCTCCGGAGTCACTGCTCTGCGTTTCTCGTGAACAGCGTTCTAACTGTGCACTTTCTGCCAAACGCATACATATATGACAAAATCCATCCTTGTGAGCTTCGCCCCAACTGCTCTGCTGCCTCCCCTTTATTCCGTTAAGTAACGCACCCAAAATGGCCGACAGACACGTCTCTGGAATGACGCGCACTTCCCATAATGCCTCACTCTGATACACTAATACTTCCGCATTCGCGGTGATACTTTTCCAAATTTGGACACAAATTTTCAGCCGTCATAAAAGTGATTTTTTTTCAGGTGGAGAGATTACAAATGATCTCTTGTTTGGGACCAACACGGCCCCCATTTGAGCAGCGCGTCATTAGTGCTTCCCGTTAGTCGGATGTCTGAAGTCCACTGCGGAGCGGCGAGACCGCCGTGTTCATCTGAGCGCCGTGAGAGGCCAGACGTCGCACTCCAAATGGATTCTGTGCCACTTTTCAATGCCCTACCTTCGTGTTTAAACCGGCACCTCGATGTGCTCCTCCGTAAGTCAAACTTTCCTGCGCTCCCTCGTCCTTCTCCCATCTCTTTGTCTCCTTTCTCATCGTCTTGGACCATTTCACCTGCAGAAAGAAAACTCAGAGCAAGTGGGACACCATCCATAATGGAACATCTCAATTATGCACAAAGGGGCCTAGAAATGGAACAATTTTTTTTTTAAAACTGCAGCAAGGAGTTTTATACATGGTGAGACCCAGTACAGTTAGGTTATAGCCGATAGAGCCACAGAGATGGCGAAACTGAGGCGAAAAAAAGGTGAAACTGATTTGAAAAACAGATCTCAACTTAGATTCGTCCATCCATTGTCAATAATGGTCATGGTGATGCAGAATCTCTCCCAGAAGCACGGAGTGCGAGGCAGGGCACACACTACAGGGCAAGCAAGCAAACACACACACACACACACACACACACACACACACACAGCGCGGGGAATTTAACTACTGATTTATCCATTTACACAGCAAGCTCATTTTTACTGTGTCAATTCAAGGTAAGTACTTTAACCAAGGCTATTACAGCAGGTGTGGGTTCGAACCTCAGCATTTACATTGTGAGGTGATGGCTTAAACCACTACGCCCCCTGCTGCTCCAGTCTATGCTTTCCCAACTGTGCTAATGTTCATATTTGTCAGTTTTAACCTGTAATGAAGTTCACACCTGCCGTTTATGAACTGATCGGCTGTGCAACAATGCAGCCGTCAACGTGTGTGTGTGTGTGTGTCTGTGTGCGTGCGTGCGTGCGTGTGTGTGCGCACGAGCCTCTTATCTCAAGCCTACAGTTCAGTGCTTGTAAAGGTTAATAAGGTCAGGAGTCTCTGGTTAAAATCCTTGCAAAACACAAGATTATCATAATAAGCGTTATCCTCTGGCTCAGAAAACAAAGCGTGGGCCCAATTATTGAAGAAACAATGGATTCCGACGCCACACGAATGTACACGAGCACAGCAATTTAATAATTATGCGGCGATATGATTAATTTACGAGTTCGCATTGAAGAAAATAAGCCGCCGACTTTAATTGGATCAGGATGTCAGTCTTCATTCGGTGTGAAATGAGATGCGGCGGCGGCGGCGGGAGCGGCACGGTGCCCCCCCCGGCCCAGGAAGAGCCCCTGAAAGGTGTCCTGCCGCTGACATTTCTGTTTCTCCGGCGATTGCGGTAACAAACAGCGGATGAGGGGGAGTTCAAGGCTGCTCGGGAATGGTCTCGCGCTCCTGTTTCGTGGGCCTTTCTTTCTAATAAATCTTGGCTGGCACTAAGAGTGTGTTAACTCGCGGCTGACTATAAAGGTAAATCAAAGTCCACGGCCTCGTAAGTCACGAGAAGTTGGGGGGGGGGGGCGACGTTCCCCTTCCTCACTGCGACTGGAAGCCCGCGCTCCCACCTCATTATACCCTGTTTTCTGCTGTCAAACAAGCGCTTTGAATTGCAGTGGGCGGAGCCTAAGGACACAATTAAGGCAGATTTAATGGGATTTGCTGTGGGGGGCAGAGCGTGTGCATGCCGGCTATTTTCACACAGGGGATTTTATGCTCAGATGTTCTGAGCAGCCTGTGTTGTGGAGGCACCAAATCACAGATGGGGTTGGGCCGTCGTGTGGGGCGGCGGAGGTCACGTCAGGGGCGTCGCGGGTTCTCCTCACCTGTTTTGAGGCTGCAGGGGCCGCAGCACCGGGCCCGGTCCTCATTCGTGCCGACGACAAGCGGCAGGAGCCGCTGCGACCGTGACCGATGACGATGGCGGTAATGAAGCCGAGTCGGGAGGGAGTGGTCCCAGGGTCGATGAGAGATGGACGCCGCAGAACTGCGGCCCGAACCGCCTCAAGGACGCCCTCGCCGGTGTTGTGACGGATCTGCTGCCAGGGGGTCAGCGGGTGGGCGGGGACGTGTCGGCGCGAGCGGGACCCCGCGGCGTGCCGAGCCGCTCGATCGCCGGAGACCCTCTGTGCGCCGTCACGTCGTCGCCAGAACATCTACATCAATCACAGGTTCATCAGCGTGCGAAGCTCCCGATGAAATCGAACACCATGCTGCATGTCATTAAAGGGCCCTGAAATATTAGCAGGCGCTCGGCAGCCTCTTAATGAGCATTATAAATAGTTATGCAGCGTTATGCTAATGTGACAACCTGCTTTTAAAGTCACCCACTCAGAACTCCAGAGGGACCCTCTTCCTGGGTCCGCTCCAGCGTCAGCTAGAGGATCGACGACACTCTGCCGGCTTCACCCGTCGGACGCCGCGGCATCGGACCAGGAGGAGGGCCTCTCCTTACGATGGGCTCACCTGCCCAAAGACCGCTCGTTCACAAGCGTCCCCTATCAGGTGCTGCCCACCTGGGAAAGCCCTGGCGACCTCCCGAGTGCCGGCAGGGCGACGCGCCCGTCAGCGTGTCCTCCGAGTCACGCCCACAACAGGAGGGGCTCTTAAGGAACGCGACGCAAACGGCCGAAAACGACACCGCAGTCAATTTGCTCCGGTGAAATAAACGGAGCAATAGACTCGCTTCACAAGACAAGAGAGGGAACCGGTTCTGCAAAATGGTAATGCACCTCAGCAGCACCATAGGCTTCTCATGTTACAAACTTTACGAATTTTCAAAGATAAAAACTTTTCCCCAGTAATTATTTATTTGTAAACTACTGTCTGTTTCTAGGGAACAAACGTGTCCTGTGTTGACCCACCCAGCAGACTGAAACTGAACAGCAATGTGGTACCGTCTCCATTAAACTCACTTCCACAGTGTTTACAGCTCTGTTGCCGTGTTCCTCAGTGCTGGTCAATAACAAGGCCAGGAATGCTGGGATGTGTATTGGATGAGTCAGCCAACAATCTAAACTGAAGAGGAGCTTGTAGTGAGAAAATGTTTTATTGTCAGTAATTTTACTTAGTTTTTACTTAAGATGTAGGTTAATAAAAAATCACTGTGTGTGAGAGCCACACCCATAAACAAACGGGGACATCTCTGTTAAGAATGTTTTCCTCGGTGTAACAAGGAGGATTCCAGTCTCAACAGAGCTTTGGACAACAGTGGAACTGGTGCGACTGTAGCAGAACAACATCTAGCAAACATCTAAACTCCACACGAGCTGCAGACGGAATTAGAAGCCACAGCCCCGGAGCTGTGAGGCAGCAGTGCTCCTCACTGGGTCACCAGACACTCTGCCGTCTAAAAACGCTATAAAACATCGAGCTTTTCCGACGGGTCAAACTGCGAGACCGTGATCACGGTGCCTGCTGGAGAGCTGAGCGGCCTGATGGACCTCGGTTAGTCTGTCCTGCTGTTCCGGTTTCTCCCGCAAGACTACCATTCACTCAGGAGTGGTTGTGTCCTCCTGTATGCAGAAGGCGGTGCAGGGGTGGCCTTATCTTCAAAGAAAAAAATGTAACGATAAATTTACGTAAACTGACTTAGAGCGTTAAGCTACTTACAAAGATTTATTCATCTATACATTCATTTTTACTGCCTCAGTTCAGGGTAAATTCCTTCTTGTGAGGTGAGTTACAGGGCAGGTAAAGGGGGGAAATGGGTTGTGTGTGTGCAACGGTGGTGAGTTACTTCTGCGCCACCTGCTGGCTACAGCTGTCACCTGCATTTATATCAAACCGCCTGCTGTAGGACCCTTGATCAAGTCCGGTAAAAATTACCCTGGTGTACAAACGGGTAAATCAGAGTAAGCGGGTTTGGACAGACAAATGAATACAGAGTGAAGCAGGCAGTGCCCGTCACCCAGCCTGTCACGGAGCTCCAATGGAGGCCGCTGTGTGGCGTCAGTGTCTGAAGGCCACGCGGCGCGTGGGTGAAGGGATGGCACCGGGTGCCGCCCTGGACCCTGGAACTCAACTGGCACAAAATAAATAACGGGCACTTTTGTCAGGCCACGTCCGAGTGCCGGGACAAAGGGGGCCGTTTCTCACGTCTCCGCAGCACCTGCTTTCTGTCTCTCGCAGAGGCCAAGGGCCTCGCCGGCACGCGGGCGGCAGTCTCCACGCGGGGGCGCCGTTTCCAGGCGGTTCCCGCTCCCTCTGCGCAAAAGTGATTATAAACCGTTTCCAAATGGAGTCGAGTCCCCCGAGGCCGTGCGCTGTCAAATGGCAGGAAACACAAGGACAGGCGGGCGGGCGGCTGCAGCAGCCCGAGAGGCAGACGCCTTAATGGCGAAGGAATATAACAAATTCGCCCCCGCGCTGGCGGCCGGGGAGGGGGCCGGTCGGGGAAGGGCTCGGATCTCGAACATCTAGCCGTGGGCGTCGATATCGGAGGTGTCCACAAAGCAGTCATGGATCATTTGAGTCAGCTGGTGTTGGCGGTATCGGCCTGTCACCCCGGCCGGGACATCCATATTTCAGCTCAGACAGCTCCTCTGCGAGACTCACTCAAAACAGGTCCCGCCTTTGAGCACAATATCTCCAAATCTGTCCCCCATCCTGCCAAGCTATTTTTTGATATATATATTTTATTTTTTGCGCCGCCCGCTTTGCTGCTTTGGATGTTTAAAGGAACGTGTACCGAGTTGTCTTGCGAGTGGACAGGGCTTTCCGACCGCGAAAACTGTGATCCTGTCTTCCCGTCGTGCTTTCGGTCGCATTTTTACATTTCAAAAGGAACAAAAGCTCCTCTGCTTTTCTCTCACAATTTGCCAGCTTGTTTCATGCTCACATTTGGAAATTACTTATGTATTAGGAGCTGCTAGAACAATGTCACACATTACAATTACACCATGATTTTCCATTTATTATTAATTTTAATTTCACTTGGCTATTTTTCAAAGCTGCTGCGTGTGGCAGAATAGAAGCAACCCTGTGTTCACCTGCCCTGCTGTAGGACCACCTCAGTTCAACTCGGCGCCACAGTGTTTACAGCCCACGCCTGGTGTCCCTCGGTGTCGGCGATCAGCGACAAGATGGGGAACTCTGGACAATATTACGGGATGAATCGGTCAACTGGTACCAAGCTGTGTTTTTATATTCAGCAATTTTAAACAGCACTCATTTTAATGTATCTTGTAAACGTGATGATGAAAAGTCTCACAGTATTTTTATCAAAGCTTTTTACAGAATGAAATACAAGAATAATTCCAGCATCATTTGTACCATCCACCTCCTAATGCTCGAGATGATAACTTAAACTCAGCAGTGAAAGTGACGTTGGAGTTGCGAACAGAACGGGGTGTGAAGCGAAGGTTGTGTAAGGTGAGGCGTGTGTACGTATACCAACCGGTGTGTTTCACCT
This sequence comes from Arapaima gigas, assembly GCA_900497675.1. NCBI lineage: Eukaryota > Metazoa > Chordata > Actinopteri > Osteoglossiformes > Osteoglossidae > Arapaima > Arapaima gigas. Next base: position 42,195 of record UFQX01001010.1, read on the forward strand.
GAAGACCATCACAAGGAAACCACATACAGGATTTTACTTTTTTCTCTGCAAGATGCTAAAAACCAATGAATATTTTGACTCTGAAACATCTTGTCACTGAAAGCAGCATCGCCCTGCTGGACACGAAAGTGTCTGAAACTCCATGTGGTCCTGAGAGATATTAGCTTTGTGGAATGAAGCAAACAGCGTCGGTGTGTGCTATATTTAAGCGTGGAATCATTTGCCCGCGAAAATGGACAGGTGTGGAACATTACTCATCGAAAGTAAGCGCACCTGAGCCGGGCTGGCAGCCTGCAAACCAGCGCTCGCATGAAGGGAAAGGCAGTGAGGAGATCTCCCCGAGAGCCTCGCTGGTTCTGCTCGGACTCCTGCTCCGCGGCAGAAAGACGAGGGCTGGAACGCAGGTTTGATCTCCAAGCACGCCATGCGTCTACACAGTCCAACAAGCAGTGGAAGGGAAGGGTAAAGGACAGTCGTGAGTGGATTTCTCACGTTTCAGAGACGACCGAACAAAACGGTACCAAAACAAATGCGGTATATTTCCCCATTGGTTAGGACGACGGGGAGACTCCAGCAGGAACTCCCACAATCCTTTGCTCTGCCGTGCACAAGAAAACACGAGTCAAAGGTCAGTGAAAATCAACAAATTCGTGGGTGTTTTTTTTTTTTTTTTTTTTTTTTAAAACGGCCTCATTTCAGTTCCCTTCCTGGTTCTTTTCAGCGATTAGATGCACATTGTGATTGATGTCTGCACGAAAAGGTGTGTTTTGAAGCTCTCGAGAAGCACAGCACCGCCGTTCGTCCCACACGCTCACCAGTCATGTGGGCAACACGCTTGTCCCGCGTTACGCCCCTTTCTGAATAAATCACGCAAATACAAGGAATAAAACAGTCTCTCACAGCTGCCAGGTGACCCAAGCTCACCAAATAACCATATCCGTCTCACGTGGCTCAAATACGCTGCTGTGATTTCTGACAGAACGAGAGTCTGCAGAGAACAAACACTGGCAGGTTTTTTTTTTTAAAATTTGCACAAAGAAGAAAGCACTCATTACAACATGTCGCTCGAGAAGCAAAAACGCGGCGTAAACATTGCAGTTTGTTTCTTATAAAGTAGCCTCACAACAAAATGTGACCCCCCTCCCCTCCCCCATAAACACTGTGCCTGAATTATTCCCCGTGGCCTAAAAATATCAATATTTCATATTGGAAAATGAAAACTCTGCCTTATTTGCAGCAACCTTGTCACAGGAGAAATGAAGAAGAAATAAATTTCCAAGAGGGAAAAACAAAAACTCGGTGGGTCCGAGGCCCGGGGCAGCCCGCCTCCGCACCCCTGCAGGCCATACGTTAGCATCAGGAATTTATTCATCCTGGCACGACTGATTCCCGTAGCTCCAGCTGAGCACAATATTGAGATCATTCCCCTCCTGAGCAGGTCAGGAGAAATAAACCTCTGTCTTTTACCCCCTCTACGTTGAGAAAGTACCTAAAACATTTGCAGAAACGGAAAGCCCTGACAAAGGCTGATGGGTCGACTGTGCGTTTGCGCCCTAAACGGGTTTGACAAATTTGCCGTGGGCCACAAGGAAACCCTGTCACTTTTCCCCTTATGTGGATCCTTCCGACCCCCCATTACAAAGAGCTCCATCAGTGTCCATTTCCTCAGCTAATCCTCACCTTAATCTGCCAGCCTGGTTGCCCCCAACTATCAGGAGCTGTATATGGAGAAAAGATGCTTGGCTAAGCACAGAGAGGATTCTGGGAAATTCTCCAGGTCAACCTGTCAGCTGAGGGCCTTTTTCCTCGCTCATTGTTATTACCAAACACGTTTTTTGACGACGATAAGTCATACCTCCATCCACATATGTAGGATTAGATCTGCGGGGAGCGCTAGCCACCCAATCTGCTTTCCTTCCGCATTCTCTATCGAACCTTCCGGACAGCGTGATGGAGGGGAGGCCGTGTATATAAATCCCTGTTTTTGTCCTGCTCTATATTCTCCTGAGGAGTCGTCTGGGCTGGCAGTTTGGACACAGGGTCATATATCCACATGTGGTGACAAAGCATTGTGTGTGTGTGACAGGTCTGATGGGATTAGCTACCCTAATCCACCAAGTGCGAAAAACCTCAAAAATAATCAGCAGGACTCGAGTCGAGACCGACCGGCGCAGGTGTAGACGGCTGCCTCGGGGACCAGTCAGAGGAGCAGCGACGGTCGCGCGTTTCGCGTTTACATGCCGCTCGGGTCTGACCGATGCGGGAGAACATCTCTCCTCTGCAGCGCACAAACAGCGCGGTTTATATAAAAAAAAAAAAAAAAAAAAAAAAAAACACATCAACAAAGGCTGTTTCCATTTATAGCCTGGGATAGATAAAGGCTGATGAAAAACTGATGAACTGAGCCCCGTTGTTCTGCGAACAGCTTGCATAGAAACATCCAATTATTNAGGTGATGTTTCCAGGGCAACGATCCCTCCCCTGCACCATTAAAATGCTTAATATATTTCTAATTAGAGACTGAGACTGAATAATAAGGTTTATTAATTGCTTTGAAATGCTAATTAACAGTTAAGTATTTAACCCAAAACAAAATAAATCATATTCCACTGAATCCAGCAGGCTGTATGAAAAGAGGAGTCAGGAAAGATGTTGTGAATGACTCGACCTCCATTTTTCATTACAGAAGATACGCATTTGGGCCACAGAACTGCAAATGGATGCTTTTCAGCAGATCTCGAAACGCATTCAACAAATAAGAACACACTCGTCGAGCGCGTGCAGAGCTGCGGCGCTGTGACATACCCGGAAGCCCCCTCGCAGTGTCGTGCTCCTGTGTGCGGACGCCTCCGAGAGCTCCTTGTTTCAGTAAATGGAGAAACCCGTGCTCAGAAACACGATCGCTTGAGGCCCCTCCACATGAGCGCAACGCTGCACTGGACACACACACACACACACACACACACACAGCTACAATGCAGCATTTTAATAATTAAAAATTGAGAAAAGCCCTTTTCAATTCAAGGCTAACCATCTCTACATAAAACCTCTGTTTTCATGGCTGTTGGACCGTTGTATGAAGTACGGGCTGATGGAGGTGTGGAACTGGTAGAAATATAAATAAAGGCCTCAGGTGGACAACACACACTGAGGGGGGGGGGACTCTTTAAACCATTTAATAGAAATATATGAACGATACCCCTTATGAAAATTAGCACACAGAAACAGACCAGAGATCCTCTAAACAACCCAATGCAAATAAAGACGAGACACTCCCTACACAAGTGAAACAGATGAGAGATTAACTAAGAGGCAGACAAAAGGGACACTCGCTAAACAAGTTAATACAGACAAATATGGGAGATGCTCTAAACAGGTGAACAAGAAAAAACGGGATATTGGGGCGAATCAGGAGATACTCTCTAAACCAGTTTACACAAATAAACAGGAAGAGGTTAGATTCTCTAAACGGGTTATTAGAGATGCTACAGACACCCGGACCCAGGAGGCAGGCTGCGCAGTCGCCAATTTTAACGCACAGCTTGAATTCCCGCCTCGTCGGTCTCGCGGGGATCTTATTTCCACCAGCACCCGCCCCACAGCAAGACTTCTGGTCCGCTTTGAATATGCAGCAGTTTGGCATCGTGGAGGCAGAAGTGGGATTGGCCAGAGACGCTTCTGGCACGGGCACTTCACCCACCCTATCGGGTGATCGCGACCCCCACGGCTTGCTGGGGAAACACTGCCGGGGGGACACGGCCCGTGCCGTGGGAGGCAATAGATCAGAAACGGAACGATTCCTCAAACTGGAACTCGACGAGGTTCTGGAGCTGTTAAAGTACGCTGGCGACGGTGGGCTGTGTGTAGAGCCGCTGTCGTGAAACTCGGAGACGGAGAGCAAGGACAAAAGGGCGCCTCGTGTGGGGAAGCTGAGCTCAGCCAGGGGTGCGGCCCCAGTCGCCGTTAATCCCGCAGGTGCTGCGAGGCCGACCTTCGCCTGGGCTTTTTATACCATTGATCCGCAGTCACTTAGAGCGGAGGCACCGGGGCCGACATTAATGCAACAGACTGTAAACTTGAAAGCCTCCCAGTTGCTTCGTGTCGATTTGACACATCTCCACACAGCAAAAGCCGCCTCGCTGCCATCTGATTTATTATTCCTACGCGAATGGCGGCATATATGTGCGCCAAATATAGACGTGACACTTGCACTGACTTTGAGAACTTTCTCCTTGCGCAACCAGAATCAATGCAGGGCCTAGTTTCCCCCGTCCTCATTGACTGCTGTGCACGATGATGTCCTTGCAGAACAAGTCTCGGGCCAACGTCTGCGGCCCCTAGGGGCGGCTGTCATCTCCACCACCTTGAGAGATCCAGACCATCCTCGTGCTGCCCATCGGCCTGCACGCACCCTGCCCCACGTCTCTCGCTGCTCACCAAACGGTTGACATATAATAGTAGATGGGATCAGGAAACAAACTGCAGACCGAGCAGCTGAAACCTCAAGCGCTCCACACCGAGACCTTCTTACGCAACGGCGTCCGCAGCGTCAAACCAAAACGCCAAAGGTACAGAGAATGAAGAAAGAGTGGCAGAGGGAAGAGACGAACTGCCTCCTTGGAGGCTTCTGAGGATGCAGGTTCTTGACACTGAAGCGGATGCTTTTTGAAATGCAGCTTCGCTGCGTATCTGTGTTGTTCCACAGACGACGCCCTGTCACTTTCCGGGCCTTTAGAAGGACACGCGCAATGCGCTCTTACTCAGATGTGTGTCCTCTGATCTGAAAGGTCTCTCTACCATCTCAGCGCTGCCAGCGTCTGAAAGGCAGTATGTCCTTTGCTGGCCTGTGCAGAAAGCTATGCAACAGCCCTTAGCTAGATGGCCGTTTTAGTGCAACTGCACCGGAAGCAACTTACAACAATGTACACAACATAAATTTTACTGTATCATTTCAGAGTAAGTACTTTAAACCATGGGCACTACAACAGGAGGTGAGATTCAAACATAGGTTGAAGGACGCAGTGCTAATCACTGCGCCACCTGCTGGCCGTTACTTTCACTAACCTCTTTGTACTACTCGTCTTGAAATATCTGGTACAACAACAACAACAACAACGACAACAACGACAACAACGACGACGACGACGTGTGTCTGGCATATCTCTGCGTAATATTATGATCTGCAGCAAAAGGACAGATTCTGAGAACGACTTTCAATACCTAATTTTTCTGTTAGTTTGACCTGCCTTCATCCTGCAGTTTCAGCTTATTTATTTGATTCAAAGTGGTTGGAGGAAGAAAAAAAAAAAACTTCAGTTTCTTTTGCAATAATCTCCTCACACATGTAGCACCATCAGCTGAGCCAACATGTCTGGGGAATTGAGAAATACAGCACGGATATCAGGACGGATCATTCACAGGGATGAGAAACAGATTTCAAATGCAACAAATTCGAAGTGCAATGTATTTTTAATGCACGTGTCGACAGAGCGGCACATAAATGCAAACATGAGACCGCGCTTCAAACGGACGAGGGCCTCGACCCCCAGCGTGGGCGGGAGTCTGAAGCCCAAATGTCAGAGTAGCGGGTGCAGTCGGCACAAGGCTCTCGAGCTGCTGACTCCACTCTTCAGTCCTGGGCAGCTTCATGCACAAGAACACGCGTGTAAAATCTATAGACCTTCTGTGGGGGGGTCATTCAGTCCAAACGCACAGAGCATCTTCATGTCAACACCACATTCCAAACAAACAGCTGAGCACAGAGAAGCGGCTGGGTGCTGGAATCTCAGTCGGTTACGGCCGAGTCGGCCTCTACGGTCAGACATCTTGCCCCTTTAAGCAACACACGTTTGGCTGTATTTGTAATCGACTTCAAATAAGTCCTTCAGCTGATGCTGTATGTTCCAGCCTCAGAAGGACCCGGGATTCCTGGATCTTGACTGCAGTCAGGCTCTCCAGTGGTGTAGTAAGGGGTCCCAGAGCTGTAAAGAAATAGCTGTAAAACTCTACAGCTGTCATTTGGGGGTGTCTAAAACAAACATTTTTACTGCACTCTTTTCTCAACATTCTCTTGTTTGCATCCATAAGCGTATCCTGGACGGAAACTGTATATGTAATAAAAAAGGCGATATCTCTGACCGGAAGCCGATTTAGCACAATTAGATATTTTCTTGCTGTTTTATCGACCCATCTCTGTTGTCACGCTTATGAACAAGAACACCGAAGAGATGGGAATATTGGAATAAGTTTTATTTTCGTCAGCAGAGACACACCCACCGTCATACAGCAAACAAACACACACAGACACACACACACACACACGTACGTTATGGAACCCACAATGCACTGCTACTGTATATCTGTAAATAGTTGTGTTTGACCGTTGTGGGGTGTTATGGGGGGGATTGCTGACGCCTTCACAGCTTAACATGTTCAGGAGTTTTAGGAGCGGCCAAGTCAGAGCACTCGGTCAATACCACCGGCTTGCCGCACAGAGTTTCGGGGTGGGTGCCAAAAAAGTTCTGCCCTGGGTGTTAAATACTTTATTAACACCTCTGCTCCCCTCGCCATCTTATTCATCAATTTACTTGCGCAACTGTACATATTCAACATTCGCAGGCCCTTTCCTTCTAGCCGAAGGCAGCAAAGACGCGCTTGATCAAAAGTGCTTCGCGGCGCGGATTAAAAATTGCTGCGACCTGCAGACAGAAGGCAAATGAGCGCCATTCATCAAACAATTACACCAATTAGGCGCGAGAATCTGGACGAGCGGAGCCTCGGACGCTCCGTCTGTGATCCCTGGCACCTCTTTTTATGCACAGTAATAAACACTAATCGTGTGTCTTTGGGAAGCCACCAACCCCCCGCATCCACGAGCCAGACAGAAAATCCAGCCCTCATCCCACGTGGGCATCAGGCGCACCTTATTAATGCCATATAAATGTGGAAGCTCAGGTCGGGAGATGGAGCCTTATTAAAGGCCCCTGGGTATGGTAAATCTCGCTCTGTGCGAGGATTTGACTTAGCAGCAAAATGGAAACAGCCAGTATGTCCTCATCTTCCTCTCTCACTCTCCTTTACTCCGTTTTCAGACCGACTTCAGGACGAATCCGTTCCCCGGTGCGCGTCAGACAGCGCGTGCGCCCGAGTCAACAAGCCAGCAGCCGGCCGGAGGAAAACGCATTAGTTTCCGGCGGAAACGAGCAAAGCGAAGCTAGCGAGCGAAGCAGAAAACCCAGCGGAGAAAAATCCAGCGTCTTCGACGGTCAGCCAGCACGAGGAAGGATAAGCGGGCTCTCGTTTTCACTGTAAATCCACATAAAACACAAAAGTCGACTGCCGTCGTACTCACAAGTTGATCTACACGGTCTCTTCGAGTGTTTCCCGAAGCCCAGGTCGTGAGCCAAACGATAGATGCAAGGCCGGTTCTGAGGGCTTCCAAAGAGAAATGTTGCGGCATTATCAGAGGGTTACTTCACTGGCACAATATGAACAATTAAACAGTAATAAACATTCAGAAAACATGGCACCCGTACACACCAATTTTACATTTATACGCAATGGCACTTCACGACCTGTGCGAAGGTACACATTTTAAAAAAGGTAAGAACGAGCACCGTGTGTGAAAACGTCTGGGTGCTTAGCGAACGGCGCATTGCCGTAACCGGCGCTGTAATCGGATCTTCCGACAGCAACATTAAATAAGGCCGATTATCTGTAGTTAAACGTACCTATTTATTCGTTTACGTCACAAAACGAGAGGGGGGTTGGCAAGCAACGCCCACCATACTGCTGGCCATCCACGGCGCTCAGCGGGAAGGGGGACGAGCCGCTGGCCCCCGGCGACCAAAGTGACGTCAAGCGACACGCACCCGGGGGTTTTGCGAGGAGGCCGTTTTACGACCTTTTCCGGAGTTCGCGTGATGTGGTCGCCCTTGTGAATCCCCCCGCTTGATGGGGAGTTAGACCTTGGTCCAAACATCTTTTTATTCCAGCCTTTTTATGCTCGGCCAGGCACGGAATGAAAAGCCCGCCGCCCCCCTCCTGGCCGAGTGCCCCGGTCCCCCCTGGCAGGGGCACACACACACCCTGGGGGTCACGTCTACCTTTTTCAATTAAACAGACCATTGGATCAGGCCCATTAAGTTCCTCTCCCCCAAACAGCACAGGGTTGTGCGGTCTTGTAGGACGCTTAGGTGCCACCGCCCGGCACGACCGTTACTGGGACGGTGACTGACGCTCAGTTTGCCGGCTGCCCTTATCGATCGGCCCGTTGTTTATAAAGCCAAGCCGCTGCCATTGGAGGCCTGGAACTTTGTAAGCAAGAGGCGCGTGCAAGGCCCATACTTCTTCAGTGCATTTGCTAACTTTCTTTGGCGCAGCATAATGCGAGGAGACAGAGGGGGGATGGATGGCTCGCCTAAGGTGTACATTTCCACTAAGGAAGACATGACTATTTCCTGCGAGATGGATTAAGAGCGGCGAGGAAAACGAACGATCAAGCTGTTAATGGCTTTTTGCCTTTCCCCCCCCCCAATTCTTTTTGCAGACAGCGAATTTACGGCTTTCACGTTCGGCACCCCTCCCCGCACGAGCCGCGCTTCTCTTTCTACAGGCTGCGTAGAGACGGGGGCGAGTCCGCGTCCTGGGACACGCTCCGGGCCCGTTTGTCCGCGCCGATCGGGTTCTGGTTCAGGTCCCCGAGACCCTTTCGTTTGGCGTCCGCGTGAGAGGTGTGCAGGAGATGAAACATTAATGCCACAGATATTACCACAAAATATGGCACGCAATAAATCTCTCACTATTTCACGCTGAAGAAAAATGGAAGTCTGTATTAGTTGAATAATACACTATTCCATTACTTTATATGGAAATTTAAGTGCTAGCCTCAGGCCTGGATGAAATAATGAATGTAGCCATTTTAATTTCTGTTATGATAAGTTTCATTTCAGTCATAGATATATCTTCATATGTGAAAAATAGACTACCATAATCCCCGGTAATCCATCTGTATGATTTATTTCCACCGAAATACAATGTCTATATAGTCAGGTTTTGAGACAATAGTGAGAAACAGCTGAATTATCCAATGTAGAGCTAAACTGCCGGGAAAAATAGATATTTCTAAAAAAATACCTCATATTTATTCGTATTTAGAGACATCTGAAGTGTAATGTCTCACAAGGAGCTTGTACACACAAGTCTGCCAAAAAAGTAAACATTGTTTCCTTGTTTATTCCTACGATAAGAGGTTTCGTTGTCGAGGCCTCTCTGGGCCGTGCGCGCGCGTCTGTGCCGTAAAGCACCTTCTACTGGATCCTGAGGTTTGAGCAGCAAAGTCGGGGCTCTTCCAGCCTCAGAGCTATAAACAGCTGACATAAACCCCCCCGACAGAACTAATCAAACGGCAGCAACGTTACGGCGCGGGTTTCGGCGCGTTAATCGAAGAGGCGACTCTGGCAGTGCAGACGCTACAAGGGAAACGCTGCGGAACCAGCCTTCCCTCCCTCCATCCCTCTCTCTCGTGGAGGAGACAGGTGCCATGGCAGCCAGCAGCCTCAGAGTCCATCCATCACGCCCTTCAGGACCTCTACGGGTGCAGGCCTGGGATTAACACCCAGTTTAGGTCACAAATGAAATGAGTTTGGGGGCCTCTGCTCGGCTCGCCGCGGACATCCGTCTCCGTCGGGGAGGACGGCGTTTGGCTCGGCACCTGGAGGACCCCGCCGGCTGGCGGAGACGATGAAGACGGATGGGTGGTGGGACTCGGCTGCTCCGTAATCATTCCGAAGGGCCATCCCTTCCGGCCAGGCGGGGAAGGTAGAGAGGCAGGAGAGGGGAGGGGCGAGCGAGAAAGGTGGACTGTCGATCCTCCTCACCATCACAAGCAACGCTACATACAGTTTGTTGTTACGCCAGGGTGCTTTATGGAGCAAAGGGCCTGTCGGACCAGGGGTTTTCTCAGACCGCGAGGCTTTCGAAGGGAAGTGCTCGCAGAGCCTGATATCAACCTGCAGAAGGTCCCCTCTCGGTTTGGGTGGGAGGCGGCATCTTTACCCGAACTTGCTACCTGGACACAGCTCGCCACGTGTGACGCATCTCTGACTAACAAGAGGGGGCGGATTCATCCCTCGTGTGCGCGAGAGAGGCGCCGAAGCCTGTTTCCGCTTCTGTTCGATATCACCAGACTGTCGAGCTGCCGTGAAACACAAAATTGTTTTGTCGATGTGCTAGTGCCGATCCGGCAGGAGTTTCACGTTTTGCACATCCAGAAAAACCCACTCCCTATTAATTACGGGCAACAAACAATAGGCGTCATTAACTGCAGCGTTAGCTCTTTCGCTTTCTGCATCAAATTCGAGGCGGCACTCGATTTCGTAGCCACTCGGAACCCAACAAGGATCTCATTTTAAACTACAAACAGCAATTATATCCACCCAGCCAGTGCTATCTTCCTCCTGCCTCTTGGGCATATATTTACAGAGGAAAAAAGCACTTTCTCACTTAAATAAAAGAAAAACATAAAAAAAGAAAATCAAAGCTTCCGTAATGAACGAGTCGCCCCAGAAATTCAGCCAGGATCCACTAGAGGGAGTGTTTGCACGCAGGTGATAAGACACGGGCCGGCTCCTTAATCCTTTCTCAGCCTGCTCTGCAGCGGCTCATATCCCCAGGTCACCAGAGGGATTTCAGGTCAGTGATTTCCAGCTCTAATTCCCTGCCGTCGGCGCTTTGGATAATAAGGTGCGAGAGTCTTGGTCGGATTATTAGTCAACTATAATCCACGCTAAACAACACAGCTGGACAAAGAAAAGATTGGTTTTGCAGGGGTTTGAACACCGACCGCTAGGAACGAGAGTCGCGATCTGCTTCCTCGCTGCTGCGTCCCCCTTTCCCAGCACCCGCACACCTTCTCATAAAAATATGGCCAATTTATAGCACCCATTAGCTGCTCGGTGGATAACGGTCACTAAAGCACGCTGGGGAACGGCCAACGTCAGAAGTGGGATCTGCAGCAACGCTCCCTGGAGGATAAAGTGCGCTGCAGGCCAAGTGGACGTGAAGGTCACCCGCAAGCTGCCCTCTAGTGGCCAGGTGTCCTTTCCGTGTGTGTTAATGGATGTCGCACTTTCAGTCACCCAGGACTCGCATAATTAATTGAGGTAATTATTTCCTTAGCCAGACAAATTGAACATTTCATAAGCGTTCTGCAGTTTATAGAGCTGTCAAAAGTGGCACATCTGGGAAGAGCAAGAAAGGGGTGAGCAGGTGGCGTAGCGGTTAGAGCTGCCGCCTTACATTCAGACACCCTAGGTTTGAATCCCACCTCCCGCTGCAGTATCCTTGATCAAGGAGCTCACCGTGAAAAGATACAGTAAATATTACCCTGATTTATAAATGGCTACATATAAGCTTAACAATGAGCCACGTCAGAGAAACGTAACACAAGTAATCTAACCAGAAAATGTCAGTACATCTATAAATAGCCAAACATGAATTAAATCATAAATAAGCATTAACTGGCCCTCATTACAGCAACATATACAAAGTACTCAAATTCCTGATAATGACTTTCAGCATGTAGTGGTTATAAACATAAAATTACCTATAGAATAATACATGGGATTGTAGCGCAGAATTTTCAGCATAATTGAGGGAAATTTGTATTACAAACATGAAGTGAAAATCCTATCAATTGCAAACTGTAAACAATACAGAACGTCCAGTACATTCTCAGTTGGATCAGTGGGAACATCTGATTCACACCAGTGGATGTGTGTGACATCCCAACAAGAGACAGAAGCGTGTGGAGCCACACGTGTGTGAGGCTGGTGTGAGTGCAGCTGCCTTTGTGTTCCACTCCCCCACACGCAGCATGCAGGAGTGCGTGTGACGAAACACAGCCAGAAGGATGGCGTAGGGGAGAACGCCAGGGGGCCACAGTACCGCGGGGCTCTCAGAACCTCCCTGCATGCACAAAGTCACGCCAAAGACGCACACAAAAACAAAAACAACAGTACGTACCATCAGTCCTAGAGCCACCGTGGGACACCCCTCTCACCCACCCATCTGCAGAGCTGTCTACACCCGTGCATCACCAGCTCTGCCACCCGCTATTGATGTCCACCAAAAAGAGACAAATGACCCCCCCAGCGAGCCGCTCACGTCTAAAGCAGATGCGACACCTTGCCGTCCCATAGCGCCGCAACAATGCAGAAGTTCAGCTTGGGGTTTAACCACAGTTTGCTCTGTCTGACTCTCCGTCACAAACCCACACGATTTCACACAGGGAGACAAATGACAATCAAGTTGAAACGTCTACCGGCACACAGACGCGTCCCATTACGGACGAAACCGAAGCTGCTGCTGCGGTTTGGAGATACTGTGCGGGAGAGGAGTGCCTTTTGTGACTCATTCTGACAAGTCGCAATTAAGCCGCCTTCCACCCTGACGTAGCCGTAAGCACCACGGGGCTTTGGGAAGCGCTGACTTTGAGGCGCACCCCTGCTTTCTTCGCGAGTTTCTAAGCCGATACTGAGGGCCGAACGCCAGAGCAGGAGACTGACGCGTGTTCAGGCGAGGCACCTGCCGAGCAGCAGGTGGCGTAGCGCTTAGAGCTGCTGCTTCCAAAGACCCTGGTTTGAATTCCACCTTCGGCTGCAGGAACCTCGATCGAGGCGCTCGCCCCGAACTGATACAGTACAGTAAATACTAGCCAGCTGTATAGATGTAGTTCAACGCTAAGTCGCTTCAGCTGAATGAATTTTGGATCACGGCAAAGCCTCTCTTCCCTTCAGATTAAGTTGCTTCGCAGAAACGTGTCAGCAAAACAAATAAATGTAATGTTAACGTTCGGTCCGGTTTCCTGCAAGACCGTAGAGCGACACTTTAAACTTCTCAGACTTGAGCCCAGTACCTCATCCCCCGGATAATGAGAACCGGGGAGAGGACCGCCACTTCCACTTAAGACGACTGTGATTTAGCAGAGCGCCGCGGTTGGGCTGTAATTACCTATTTGGGAATAACCCACTTTCACCCTTTCGTGCCATTAGAAATGTGAAACGGAGCTCGGCGCAGTTTCCCACGGAGCCTCACACACACTCAAAGGCCACTTGCCGCGCGTCCCCAAAAATCCCCTCCTGCATCCGGGCTCCCTGCTCCGGGGGTGCCGGGCCGCTCGCTTCCTACCGCACCGCTTACCTTCCCGAGACCCAGAGTTTGTGGAAAACGGGACTCTAATGATGTTACCTCTCCGACCCGACTCTCCAGCCCCGAAATAACAAGATTACGTTTCTTACAAGCGGGGCAGTGGTTAAAACACTGGACTTGTGCCCAAAGCGCTGTCCTTGAGCAAGGTACTTAACCTGAATTGCTTCAGTGGAACCTGCAGCTCTAAAAAAGAACACAAATGGAGTCGAGCAACTAAATAATGCAATGGAGCCAAAAGCAACAAAAACACAGGCGAGAGAAAATTAACTTAAAGAGCAGCTGGAGAAAACACCTGTGCAAGTTCAGCTACTTTTTCAGTACATGGGGACTGATATTAAATTCTCAAAAGTGGTCATTATTATTCACTACCTGGACAACATTTGTATATCCATACAAATCTCTACATCTAGTTCAATCCCTGTTCCTTGTTTCTACCACGCAGCTTTGTTTTTCAAGCAGCAGACTAGAAATCTGGCAGCAGGACATCTCGCCCTAAGTGAGGTTTTTGTATAGCCGACATCATTAAACTCCAAAAAGGCCCCTTAGTATTTTGAAAGTTTCTACTTCGGTTTTTGAAATAAAGTTTGAAAATACAGTTAGTTTTGTCAGATGCAGTTACATCACTCTGACGTAGCACTTTGGCTGCTTAAAGCAAACAAAGTTGAAGGGTTATAAGGTTTGAATGTTTTTAGAATTTGTTTTTACTCTCTGCAAGTCACTACAGCCGGCGTGCACATCGTTCTCAGCGGCATCCAAAGCGGTTTGTTCACGTGTGCAGCCTTCCCAGGGGAGCGTACACACGGTGTACACTTTTACCTCATGTAACACATGCAAATAGTTTAAGGTGTTGCTGCCCAAAATATCTGCAATGGGCTCCTTGCCCAAAAAGACAGGAGCCAATAGCTGTTATCTGTGAGCATCTACATGCCAAACACGACACATGGATCTGTTCACCCCCCCCCCCCCCCCCCCCCCCCCCCCCCCCCCCCCCCCCCCCCCCCCCC